>JAWZYT010004298.1:0-2500 GCA_034508575.1 Petrolisthes manimaculis
GTGTGTGTGTGTGTGTGTGTGTGTGTGTGTGTGTGGTGTGTGTGTGTGTGTGTGTGTGTGTGTGTGTCGTGGCAATATTTGAAGGACTCGTTTATCTCCAATTTTCTGACTAAATCACAGGGTCCCTTAAGGGGGTATATGGCACATTATTTTAGGTGGTAGATCTGGAGCAAATGATTCCTCCCAAACTATTCCAGGCAACAGAATACCATAATTTATCTTCAACTGGGTGTGTTTCCTGGCATACTTTGGAGGAATCAAGGCACTCCAATCTTTCAAAAGTATACTATTCCCTTAATTACTTCTCATTCTCCACGAAGACATTTAGAACAATAATAATAATAATAAATAATAATAAAAAAAAAAAAAAAAAAAAAAAAAAATAATAATAATAATAATAATAATAATAATAATAATAATAATAATAATAATAATAATAATAATAATAATAATAATAATAATAATAATAATAATAATAATAATAATAATAATAATAATAATAATAATAATAATAATTATAATAATAATAATAATAATAATAATAATAATAATAATAATAATAAGCAATAAATAAAGAGGTTACAAAAATACGAAAACAATGATGGCTCAAGTCAGCTAGTCAAAATAAAGTCTGTAATAGCAATACTAATGTACAGTCGAGGTCAATAATAATAATCATCCACATATGGGTATCTCAAACCATTTACTGTGTATAAATGCTTTCACGTTGTCATATGATATTATTATTTTAAGTAGTGTGTAGCTGCTTGTAGTAAATTTAAATATGGTAGTTAACCTATTTATTGGAAAGTTCAATTGGAAAGTTCAAAGTTTATCAACTAAGGAACAGAGAGAAGCTGTCAAAATCTTACGTGAGTTACCCCTATATGGATGATTATATTTGACCACGACGACTATACCGTATATTTTAAGGGGGTGCGGGAATAGGGGGACAGGCTTGGGGGGGGTAGGGGGTGCAGGAGTAGGGGGACAGGCTTGGGGGTTTTGGGGGGAGTAGGGAGGGTGCGGGAATAAGGGGACAGGCTTTCTACCCCCCCAAGCCTGTCCCCCCTACTCCCACACACATCCGTCCCCACCCACCAAGCCTGTCCCCTACTCCCACACACACCCAGTCCCCCACCCCCCCAACCAAGCCTGTCCCCTACTCCCACACCCCCTTAATATAAGTTTCATTGTTGAGGGGAACTGCCAGAAGATGAAGACATTTGTTGGTGATGATGTTTATCTGATCCAGTGAGACAAGAGAAGGAAGAGTGTTGAGTGTAGAGTGGGGTGGAAATGTCAGAAAGTGCACGTGGGAATGTAGAGAGATGGGTACAGATAGAAGGTGAGTGAGTGAGCGGATTATCTGTGTGTGTGTGTGTGTGTCTGAGGGGATTCTGTGTGTGTGTCCGTGTGTGTGTGAGAGAAAGGTTTAATCTAAGCGACATAAGCAACAAATAAATAAATACAAAAATAATTATTCTTATGTCAGATGCCATAAAAGAATTTGACGTTACTGTGTCACATCCAATAATAACACAAGCGATTGACGTTTTAAATTATATCATGCAATTAGAAATACGGCAATAAATACTTTACTGATACCCAAAGTTATCCAATGTTCTATAACCAATGTATGTATGTACAGTCACAATCAAATATCCACCAACACTTTCCTTCCATCGTGCAAATAAATCAGTATCATATCAAAATATAATCATACAATATAACCTTACGTCAACTCAACCCCCTCAATTATTATTATTATTATAGGTGTTGTTCTTATAATCATACAACAACACCTTACGTCAACTCAACTCAACCCCCTCAATTATTATTACTAGAGGTGCTGCAAAATCATACACGTGTTGTTCTTTATTACCAAGAAATTTATTACGATGAAGGAGCTTATAGAGTGTCGGTGGATATGTGATTGTGGCTGTACACTATAAATATATATCAAACGACTACAATATACACACAGAAGAACTATAGTACATCCTAAATACTATAGAATATGTAACTATATACGAACCTCACCAATCTGTACCTACTTCTTTTAGGCTATAGAAAAGTAAAGTGAAGTAGAATATAAGGCAAGTAAAGTGAAGTAGAATATAAGGAAAGTAAAGTGAAGTAGAATATAAGGCAAGTAAAGTGAAGTAGAATATAAGTAAAGTAAAGTGAAGTAGAATATAAGGCAAGTAAAGTGAAGTAGAATATAAGTAAAGTAAAGTGAAGTAGAATATAAGGAAAGTAAAGTGAAGTAGAATATAAGTAAAGTAAAGTGAAGTAGAATATAAGTAAAGTAAAGTGAAGTAGAATATAAGGCAAGTAAAGTGAAGTAGAATATAAGGCAAGTAAAGTAAAGTAGAATATAAGGCATGTAAAGTGAAGTAGAATATAAGTAAAGTAAAGTGAAGTAGAATATAAGGCAAGTAAAGTGAAGTAGAATATAAGTAAAGTAAAGTGAAGTAGAATATAAGTAAAGTAAAGT
>JAWZYT010004298.1:12500-137500 GCA_034508575.1 Petrolisthes manimaculis
TCTCTTTCTATTCTATTCTTTCTCTGCCTTCTTCTCCTGTGTGTTGTCCCTTTTCTTCCTCTCTTTCTATTCTTTCTCTGCCTATTCCTGTTTGCTACCCTACTACCTCGTCTCTTTCTATTTTTTCCCTTCTCTCTTTCTACTCTACTCTTTATCAGCCTTCTTCTCCTGTGTGTTGCTCCTCCTCCTCCTCCTCCTCCTCCTCCTCCTCCTCCTCCTCCTCCTCCTCCTCCTGCTGCTACTTCCTTTATTGTTGTTGTCTTTGCACCTATATACCTACTCAGCGTTAACTCTGGCATCTGAGTTATGATATCAACACTGGGGGGCGAGTCTCCATGCACACACACAGGTACAGAATGGGAGGGTTAGATTTTTGGGTACAACTCGAGCATTTACGATAAAAATATATTACTGCACAGCGGAAGAGAGATGCATGAAGGGGAAACCCGGGGAGGATATTTTTAACCTCTTTACACACCACAGATAACTATCGGGTCAGTTTAAAGTTGTTGTTGTTGTTGTTGTTGTTGTTGTTTTATATTTATTGGGAGGGAGGGGGTAATCTCTTGGGGGGAAAACAGAAGGGGGCTATAGGGCTATTCGTTTAAAGGAGAAAAATTTTGTGTTGGTAAATCTGGAGCGACTGAATCTTCCAAACTTTTCCAAGCAACAACAGAACACTATTATTTTTGTTCATTATATTTATAAAGGAAGGTGAATCAAGGTGCAGGTAGAATTAGATATATTGATAAGTAACGTGACTATAGCCTATTATATACACTTTATATCTGAACACACCTGCAGAACGATAGAAGGCTAAAGTTAAGAATACCCGTATGTGTGTGTGTGTGTGTGTGTGTGTGTGTGTGTGTGTGTGTGTGTGTGTGAAAAAGGGGGACCGAGATGGAGTGCAATACTACTTCAAAGGAACCCGTATGTATGTGTGTGTGCGTATATGTGTGTGTGTATGAATACCTCGAGAGCATGAAGGAAGCTAGAAAGAAAACCCCATGTGTGTGTGTGTGTGTGTGTGCGTGTGTGTGTGGACAGTGTGTGTGTGTGTGTGTGAATATCTCGAGAGCATGAAGGAAGCTAGAAAGAAAACCCCATGTGTGTGTGTGTGTGTGAAGTGAAAACAGAGAGGGGCAACATTGTCCAAGTGACGAGTTTGTCAAGTGAGGTGCCTGGGCGAGATTGGTTCATGCATGCAGATAGAAAATGTGTACCATGGAGGCGAGATTATAATGATTTTGTCAGTATGTAGGTGCTCTTAATGACCAATTAAGCCAAACCTGAGAGTAGCTATTGTGTGTGTGTGTGTGTGTGTGTGTGTGTGTGTGTGTGTGTGTGTGTGTGTGTGTGGAGTAAATGTCCCACAGCACCTCCTTTGAATGAAACTATTATGTCGAGGAATAAAGTGATGTTATAGATTTTGGTCACATGATTTTGTTAGCTTTTTGTTTCCGATTTATACTGTATATTGTAGGTCCTTTAATTAGGGGGAAGTTTTGTGTTGGTAAATCTGGAGAAACTGAATCCTCCAAACTATTCCAAGCAACATGCAGAACACTATTATATTTTGCTCATCTGGCCTTGTTTTCTAGTATACTTTGGAGGAATGAAGACACTCCAATGTACCAAAATAGAATTACCGTCTTAAACTTCAAAGGATGGTTCATACACCACGACACTCTGACTCGATTATCACACACATACACACATACACACACACACACACACACACACACACACACACACACACACACACATACACACACACACACACACACACATACGCCTGCTCACACACACACACACACACATACGCCTGCACACACACACACGCGCATGCACATACACGCACGCCTGCACATACACACACACGCCTGCACACACACACACACATACGCCTGCACACACACACACACACACGCGCACCTGCACACACACACACACGCATGCACACACACACAAACACACACACACACAGACACACTCGTATATTTAGACAATTTCCGGGAATTCTCGGGTTCGTTTACACTTTATTGGGAGCTAAGCAACTGTCTTGACTCCTCTCTTTTGGTTTCTCTCCATCCTCTTTTGTCTCCTCTCCCTCTCTTTCATCTCTTCTCTCACGCATCTTTTGTCTCCTCTCCCTCTCTTTCATCTCTCCCCTCTCGCATCTTTTGGTTTCTCTCCATCTACTTTTGTCTCTTCTCCCTCTCTTTCATCTTTTATTTCTCTCCATTTACTTTTGTCTCTTCTCCCTCTCTTTCATCTCTTCTCTCTCGCATCTTTTATTTCTCTCCATCTACTTTTGTTTCATCTCCCTCTCTTTCATCTCTTCTCTCACGCATCTTTTGTTTATCTCCATCTACTTTTGTCTCTTCTCCCTCTCTTTCATCTCTTCTCTCTCTTCCTCCCTATAAGCTTCCATAAAAGTATACAGGAGGGAGAATAATTAAGGAGGAAAAACTATACGTACAGCCACGAGCACTAATATGTATACAGTTTTGGTTGAAGCTTTGAACACTCCACCAATTAATTAATTCACCAACGAAATAATTCCAATGGAGATTTAATTAAGAACCCTGTATACTGTATAGGAATTGAAGGCTTCTTTCTGATTGTATTGTGCATTTATTTATTCGAAGCACACCTGAATATTTATTAGTGCTAGTGACTGTACAATAATGTCAAAGAGGCAATCTATTAATAATGTGTGTTTTCATTTATTTAAGTAGGTGAAATTTGTTTACCCTCAATTGTAAGTAATATTCATTCGACGAACACACATGCCATTTTTTATATGTTTACAAGCTGATTTAAATAAACAATCCACGAATTTTGCAAAGACACATACTGTACACACTTTTTTTACTACGATGGAAGGAAAGTGTCGGTGGATATTTGATTCTGACTGTACATTCGCAATTCAAAATATGTATCCAGGCTTGATTCGAATAGCCTGATTGAGTATTTATCGAGTTTAAGTAAATATAATACAGGATAAACGTTGTAATTTTTGGAAACTTTCTAAGCAAATGAAGCTGAAATTGGAAATGCAATTGAGGTTAGGGAAGAGATATATTAAGGAGGATGTTAGGGACAATTTTCTTGGCATGTGTTCTTGGATCTAATTGTTGTTGAGGGAATAACGACCAATAAACGTAATTTACAGTCGGTCTCAGTAATTCGTATACACCATGCACTGTGACATCAAGGGTTCGTAACAACTAGATAGAAAGTTTTGTACAGTAATTTCCTAACACCAGAATTTCCTAGTAATGTTTTTTTAATAAGTCAGCAGAAAAATAAATACAGTGTGTGCAAAAAAAAAAAAAAAAAAAAAAAAAAAATGCAAAAAAAAAAAAAAAAAAAAATATGCTACCGTATGTGTTGGTATTCCTGAGACCGACTGTACATACAATTTATTTTATTATTATTATTATACGGGACGTTTATCTTTCCTACCATAACACTTGGGTTTTTTTAAATGCTTGCGATATCGTCTGCCGTTAGCCAAAGTAAAATTATTCATGTTTATCACCTGGATAATATAAAATGTGTGGTCCTAAATAGGTATTAAAATGACTCTTTATAATATTATCTCTTCACTCTCAGCCAGCAATTTCTACCTATATAATATTTTTTGTTCACCTGTCTATTCAACATTTTCTGACACGTACTGTATATATATATATTTTTTTTTTTCTCTCTCTCTCCTTCCACATCTCTTCCTCAACATTTTCTAACACGTACTATATATATATATTTAAAAAAATTCTCTCTCCTTCCACATCTCTTCCTCGCCTCACTTCACTCTGCCTAGACTCGTATATTTCACCTCTTCCTGCTCCTACACTGATTTACATTTCCTTCCCATCTTCGTAAACATGAATATATACACACACTCTAACCTCTGGGCACACACACACACACACACTCACGTACACACACACGGGCACTTCCAAGCTCACGTGCGCAAACTTGCTGATGCACAAAACAAACACACACAAACACACACACACACACACAAAACTGTACCTACTTTGCAACCAAGAGAATATCCAATTATCATGGAGACTAGTGTAGACATGGAGATGAAAACAACAACATTTATATATACTCTACAAAACAGGCCAAAAATACCGAGAAATATGCTGAAGGGAAACACCACAAATCAGGGCCTTCACACACACACACACACACACACACACACACACACACACACACACACACACACACACACACACACACACACTCACTCACACACACACACACACACACACACACACACACAGGGGACGAGATGGGAAGAAATATTACAAACGGTATGTGTGTGTGTGTGTGTGTGTGTGTGTGTGTGTGTGTGTGTGTGTGTATTTCATCACATACCTGTCCCTTCAATTCTTGTATTTATCATTTTTCCTTTCCTTCTATTACCCCTTTACCCTTTTCCCTTCCCCATCACCCTGAAGCTTCCCCTAATTCTGTTTCAACTCCCTGTCCCCCCCATTTTTTCGTATCCCCAACCTTAGTCACCCCTCCCATGCCCCAAAGCTTAATTATTCCTCTGCCTCAAACCCATGGGCCAACTCTTTCCCTTCCCTCCAAAACACATTCCCTCCACCGTCACCACAACCCAAATCTTAAGTGTCTATAGAGTCGAACCATGGACTCCTCTCATCACTCCCTCCCCTACGCCAGCTATTTACTGTCACCCCAACCTCCATTAATCTCCCCTCTCATTCCCTCCCCTCCACAAGTGCGTTCCTGTTCCACTATCCCAACACCAACCACTTCTAACCTCTCCTCTACTAATTCCTTCCCCTCCAAAACTCGTCCCCAATTGTTGACATGTGCCCCACGGTGTGTTGGTGACAGCTGGACTCGGGCACATGCAAACTATAATGACACAACGCTGAAATATGTGTGTGTGTGTGTGTGTGTGTGTGTGTGTGTGTGTGTGTGTGTGTTCATTTGGGTACGCATGCTCGTGTGCAGAGGTGTGTGTGTGTGTGTGTGTGTGTGACGGATGCGCGGTATGTGTGTAACCTTTGTCTAAACGGGTACCTAACTGTACTGTATGTGTGTGGTTGTGTTCGTACGTGTATGCATGTATCTGCTTTGTGTGTCTCTGTGTATATCTACTGTACGTGCATATATGTGTTTTGTGAATGTGTGTATGTCCGTGGATGTATGTACGTGTTCTGACTATATATGCACGTGTGAAGATGAGAGTGCTTCACTAAGGGAGGAGGGGGTTGTCAAGCCTATGCTAATAAGTCTGAAGAAAACATAGAGTGTCTGGCCGCCTGTGAAAGAAGCAGCAAACATTAGTCACTCGGGGATCATCATGGCTTTAAATATATACAGTGTGTAGTGGTGTGCTATTGTTGTGTACAGTTGTCAACATATGTTTTTGTTACTTTCTGCATGACCTTCACAATAGAGTATAGTCAATATTTCGCCAAGCTGCAACCGTGATTATCTTTTTTTCTTTTTTTTCGTAACTCAGCAAATTAGTATACTTAGTCCCATTGGAATTTCTTGTGCAATTAATTCATTCTACCAATTGTCCTCATCACCTTTCACTTACCAATATGATCTATTTTTATTCACACATTCAAAGTTTAAGCAAACGTCGGGAAAACTACACGAGAGATCCACTTGCTATTTCTGATTCAATATATTTTCATCCAATATATTACCATGCAGGCCGTCCTATAAAAAACCCCACCGAGATTAACAACAGAAATATCAAAATCAACAGAAAAATAAAAATGAATAAACACACAACAATCCAAGAGTTAAAATTAGTCTCTTGTACCAACCAACATCCCTCTTGTCACAAACAGCAAACTAAAATATATAAATAGCGAGTGGGACACAGACGGCATCTCAGACCATCATCATCATTTCTCTCTCCTGCTTCATGGTACTAATGATGGTGGAGAGGGTGTTGGTGTTTAGGAGGCAAGATGGATGTGCTTGCTGGCTTGCTTGAGACAGAAGCTGGTGGTGTTCATTGCTCTCATCAGACTTCTATATTATTATGTCATGACAAACACCATCCATGCTACACCAGTCTCTGCTTCCATGTGTCACTATCACCTCCATGTACCACCACCACCATCACCACCACCAATACCACCAACAATTAACAAAAACAGCAACAATGGCCTTTCTTTTCATCCTTCATCACCAACACCACAACCACCAACAATTAACAAAAACAGCAACAATGGCCTCTCTTCTCATCCTTCACCACCACCTCATGATAAGCCAGCAGAGGGAAATAGAGTAAGACGACAAAAACAGGTGTGTGTGTGTGTGTGTGAGCGAGAGTGAGAGGCAGAAGGAAACCAGAAAGAGAAACAGAGTGTGAAAGATTACCGTAAACTGAAAAGCATGCAGAAGGCGGTACCGGTATATATAGTTTCGGGAAAATCAAAAGGGGATGGCAAACGAGTGGAAAAAAAATGCTCAGAAAAAGGGGAGAAAGGATCGGAAAATATATAGGTGCAAGTAAAGGGGAGAGTCAGAGAGATGAAAAGAACAGCAGGTGAACAGGAGGCAGGTAGGAATGGAAGGGAAGGGAAGGGAAGAGTTGTAGAGAGATGCAGTGAACAGGTGTGGGAGATGCAGAAAGAGGAGGTTGGTGGGTGAGTCTGAGTAAGTAAGTGTAGCCAGACAGACAGAGAGAGACAGACGGTACGGTATAGGTGTGTGTGTGTGTGTGTTTGTGTGTGTGTGTGTATGTGTGTGTGTGTGTGTGTGTGTGTGTGGTGCTGCAGAAGAGGTAGACGAGGGAGGGAGGGAGGGAGGGAGTTCACAGAGGATAAGAGAGTGTTGATCTTTTATTTATATATGACGGCGGCGGTTGTTGTGTGTGTGTGTGTGTGTGTGTGTGTGTGTGTGTGTGTGTGAGAGAGAGAGAGAGAGAGAGAGAGAGAGAGAGAGAGAGAGAGAGAGAGAGAGAGAGAGAGAGAGAGATGATGGAGATGTAGGTGATGCGGCAAAGCACATACTGAATCTTAGGTGTTAGGTAATGACACACACACACACATACACACATACACACACACACACACACACACCCTGAAGACATCAAGTTGGATCCGCATAGGGTATAGGAAGGGAAGAAGAAAATGGGGTTGTAGATAGGAGGGTGAGGGGTTGTAGATAGGAAGGGAAGGAAAAGGGGTTGTAGATGGGGAGTTGAGGGGTTGTAGATAGGAGGGTGAGGGTGAGGGGTTGTAAATAGGGGGGAGAGAGTGTCTGGCAGGCATTACTTTATGAGGGGTGAGGACGTCAAGGGGAGGTACATGGAGGTGATGGTGATGGTAGGGGGGGGAGGGATGGGGATGAGAAGGGGAAGGGCAGAAGTGTAACTATAAAGAGGTTGTGCAAGTGTCATTACTATATAAAGGGTGGGAAGGTAATGGGGAATAGGGGGGAGGGGGCCGTGGAATGAGTTGGCACCCCAAAAACACGAGTACGCCAGAACAAGGGGGTCGGGTCTGGGGTTGAGGTTGGGGTGGGAAGGGGGGCAGAGGAAGGAAGGGAACGAGAAGTCAGGTATTGAATGAGAAGGATATGGGGAAGAGTAGGATGGAAGGGAGTGGAGTGGAGATAAGAAGAGAATGCTGAATAGATGGGAGACAGATGGAAAACTGGTAATTAAAAGGAAGAGGAAAGTATGGGGAAGGAAATGGAGGAAGAGGAAAGGATGGAGAGAGAAGGTGCATGGAAGAGTTTGGAAGAGGAAGAGGAAGGAGATGGAGGAAGAGGAGGAGGTGGAAGAGTTGGGAAGAGGGAAAACACGAGAGAAAAGTGCTGTAGGTGGAGGAGGAGAGAATGCAAAGTAAAGATACCAGAGGGAAACGTTGTATACAAAATTGAACCTCATTGAACCTTTTTAATTAAGTACCCAAGACCCATGGATAATATTTTCCCCTTTTAGGATAGTTCTGAAATGGGTGATTGATAGGTATATAAACACAAATCGATAAATAGAAAGATTGAAAGAGAGAAAAGATGGGAGTGTTAGTTAATATAGATTCAATCCTTGTTACTGTCAAAAGAAGAGAAAACACCTGGTCAAAATTAATATTACATGGATGCAACAAAAATTAGCATAGAGGACAGGATAGGGGAAAATTAGCATAGAAGACAGGAAAAGGAAAAATTAGCATAGAAGACAGGATAGGGAAATATTAGCATAGAAGACAGGAAAAGGAAAAATTAGTATACAAGGCAGGAAAAGGAAAAATTAGTATAGACGACAGGATAGGGAAAGAAAAATAAGATATATCCCTGACCGGATTTTTAGTGTCCAAAAAAAAAAAAAAAAAAAAGTATAGAAATAGTTGATCCATGAATACAAGAGTAAGAGTAATATATGATTTAGAGTAAAAGTAAAACAAGCAGTGAAAACATAAATAAATAAATACAAAGTTGATACATGAGTAAATAAGAGTAAGAGTAAAATAAGCAGCGAAAACTTAAGTAAATAAAAAGTTGATACAAGAGTGGGTAAATAAGAATAAAATAGTAAAAAAAAAAAATATTACGAAAATGGCAAAATAAATAGAGAAAGCATAAAATAGCCTACATAAATAGTTTATCTATGAATAAACAAGAGGGGAGAGCATTAAAGGGGGGAAATTATATGTTGGTAAATCTGGAGCAACTGAATCCTCCAAACTATTCCAAAGCAACAGAACACCATTATTTTAGCTCTTCTGCTTCTGTCTCCTGGCATACTTTGGAGGAATCATGGCACTCCAATGTAACAAAACAATAAAAGCCGGATCCGTACGTGGCAGTGTAAAGTGTGGCTAATAATGAGGTTGGCCTGGTGAAGTGTACAGTAAATAATGGCCACGACAGAGAACAATGGTAGGTGAGACACTCGACACCACATCTATAGCTGATGAAAGTGGTGGGGAAGGGAGGGGGCAAAGGGGACGAGGAGCAGAGGCAACGGGCTGGGCGGCGGAGGAGGAGGAGTAGAGGGAACGGGAGGGACGAAGGAGGAGGAGGGGTAGAGGCAACGGGAGGGTCAGCGGAGGAGGAGGAGGAGGGGTAGAGGGAACGGGAGGGACAGCGGAGGAGGAGGGGCAGAGGCAACGGGCGGGGCGGCAGAGGAGGAGGGGTAGAGGGAACGGGAGGGGCGGAGGAGAAGGAGGGGTAGAGGGAACGGGAGGGACGAAGGAGGAGGAGGGGCAGAGGGAACGGGAGGGGCGGTGGAGGAGGAGGGGTAGAGCCTAGAGGGAACGGGAGGGGCGGAGGAGGAGGGGCAGAGGGAACGGGAGGGTCAGCGGAGGAGGAGGGGTAGAGGGAATGGGAGGGACAGCGGAGGAGGAGGGGCAGAGGGAACGGGAGGGGCGGAGGAGGAGGAGGAGGGGTAGAGGGAACGGGAGGGGCGGTGGAGGAGGAGGGGTAGATGACGAATGGGCAGGGACAGCTAATAAGTGGCATGCATGAGACGAGGCCACGAGGGACAGAAGGTGATGATGACAGGATGAGGTGGTGTTGGTGTTGGTGTTGGGTAGCAATGGAAGAAGTCGGGGGTCAGGGATAATTTAAATAAGGAGGTGGGGATAAGGACTGCAGCCCACGGTAATCATTCTATTCGGTAAAAAGTAAATGAAATTGATGAAGCAAACAATATGAAAAATAGAGAGGAACTGAAATGAAGAGGAAGAAAGAATGCCTCGCCAGCCTAAGTCAACCATTGGTAACGAAGAAGAAAAAAATATTCCACCATCAACTGAGCGATTCAACTGACCTCTATTGGCGGTATACGCGAACAATTCACGGTGACTAACAGCAGCTAGGTAAAACTATCCAACTAATTAGAGTCTCTATCTTGGCACCTAATTGTTCGGACACCAGCCGTCACCACACACTTGTAACTCTTTCTACCCTGTTCTTGCTTACAGTTCGTCTGCAATTGTTTCCTCTATGCATTTCGATATGTTGTTATTACAAATATACCAGTGAATATATTCCAGGGTTGTCAGAGATGGGTTCTTATACCTTAAAAATACCAGGTTCTTTAATCTTAACTAGAATGATTGAAGCGTTCTTGATAATGACAAAAGTTGCCTTCCTGAGTAGGCTACGATTCTACTTTTGATAATGCTTTAGTAATTGCAGCAATCATGGTAAGCTGACGGGTATAAGTCTATCCATCTATCTATTGCCAGACGCCTTCATCCCCGAAGGGGTGGCCACAAATGAATCGCCTCGGTCAGTCCGAATCCGAGGCAAGTCATTGTTTACTGTTGCAGTCCTATTTTTTTACGGGGGAGGGTCGCAAGTCCAACCGCCCAACCTTTTTAGTCGCCTTTTACGACACGCACAGGATACGTGAGGCATATTCTTCCCTTCACCAAATGTGAAGGACCCCTTACCCCCAGGGGGTAACGAGTACAAGTACAATCATAAATTCACATTAATAAGTCTGTACTGAGTCGTCTAAGACAATACAGAATTAAGTTCTATACCATGTCCCTCTTTACTAAACAGTGAATTTTGTCCGGTATCAGTATTTGTTTACCGTCACCATCCCACATTATGGTTTCTGCCCCTGGTATATCTTTTTGGTAGCTAAGGAAGTTCATACTGGGAGGAACTGAGTATTTTCCACCTCTGCTATACCACCAATTTCTGTGTCCAACTGTACGAGCGTGCAAAACATTACAAACTCAGCTAGTGTTTCTGAATAAAGATCTTGTACTGATATCCCCGGGGGTCAGAGAGGGCGATTGTTTATCCTCAACACCTGCCTGTAATCCGACGCCTGAGTAGACTGTGTGTGTGTGTGTGTGTGTGTGTGTCCCAGGGATACTATTAAGTAGAGAAGTTGGCAATAAATCTGACGCGGCAGCATTCCATGAGCTTCCTCAGACTGTTTACTGACGACACACTATAACGGTGCTATGTTTCTGTCGGTGAAGGAAATACAAGTTGCAATACAGCTGATTCTGGTAATGTGACAATTATTATTTTAACTACTGCAGTAATACATATTTCTGTCTTGCTCTAGGGGTAATTTTCTTACCGTAGCTGTTAAATTAGATACCGATATACAGTATTATTAGCCTATTTATAATCTTTTACCATGTTTTCGGATATTCTGTAAAAGTTTTATTTCATCCTGACTATCACAACATTGGAATGTAGTGTAAATGGTCTTTCAATACAAATTACTTAGTGAGTAACCCTGTGTCTACGGAAGAATTGCGTTTATTTTACACTAATGGCTACTTTTCAGTGTAAGGTGGCTGCCACCGTTTAGTGGTGGCCGCCGCTGGTGGGAAGCTGTAAACACGCAGCACAAGAGCCACTTTTCCGTGGCAACCACAGACAGTTCCATCATGGACGTCAGTGAGTTTGTGTGTGTCATCCCATGCTATTAAAAAACCTAAAAGTCATACATGGCTAGACCTTTCTCCAATACGTTCAATATATCACAGTTAATAATATTTACCGTAATCATTCTGGCTAACTACAACTTGCAGGCTGCAGGGTTCACTCTCAACACGACCGTCAACAATGCCAGATCATCCACCATAGATCTGACACTACCACCAAAAAGTGGTCTGTGTGTGTGTGTGTGTGTGGTGTCATTCAATGTAACGGTAACTATGATCTATGAACCAGTGGTGAGCCTCCGTGGACTGCTGGATAAAATCACGGTCGTTAGATAAAATGAACCCGGTCACCAATATTTTCTGGCAGCCACGAAAAAATGGGTTGTGTGGCAGCCACCGTCCAAACAATGGATTAGCTGACTCTAATAAGTTAATCTACGGTAGGATAGAGATAGATGCCAATAGCTACTCTGGTCAATGGCGGTAATGAGATATTTTACTATTCAGGCAAAAAAAGGAATTACTGTAGCTACTGTATTCACACTCGTCGATATAATTATTCAGAGGAGGAAAACTTCTTAATCTGACACTGCATAAATAATCAACTAAAATGACTTCACAGTTCTGAAGTCACAAAGGTTTATTCTGGCCATATATATAACATGCCGATTTATGTAACATTTAAGGATGATCAACAGGAAAAATAGGAGGATATCAAACTGTCTTCTGAGCTTAATTCTCACATACTTATATTAAAATAAAAAAATTCATACAGTTTCATCAACCAAGTCCTCCTGTTTTTATTTTTATTTTTTCACAATAATTGGAGGAAGTAATTATTAACATAACCTACTTCAACGTAGCAGCCGTAGCTTTACCCTAACATGATTATCAAACCAGACAGAACCTAACCTTACTTAACCTAATCCCAGAAGTTGCCCCAGTCCTTATTAGTTAGTCCTTAGGGTAGGTTTTTTTTTTTTTTTTTTTTTTTTTTTGCGTCGTAGCGTCAATCAGGAGGCATGCAACTATACGTACAGGTATAGACAGAACACATGAGAATCAAATTACTACACACACACACACGCACATCTTGAAAACATAGCAGAATGAAGCACAAGCACGCAGACAAATAATTACATTGTGACCTCAGGGTTAGATTAAATTAGATCATATTAATAGTTGTTCTCTTCTATTATTATGGTAAAAAATTAATAGAATATAAAATGTGTATGAAAAAATAATATACAAAAAGTTTAATTCCGGAAATGTTCTATGTTGAATTATGTCATATTTCAAATATCTCTGTAGAACTTTAACACAGAAGACAATTTAGTGTTTCTCTTTTTTCATATTTGTAATGCTCTGTTTATTTTTTATCATAATAATGGGAGGAAATAATCTAACACAAATATAAAAATTGTAGCTGGTAGAAGTTCTCAATCTCTGATATCATTCATTATTTTTTTCATTTATTTCTTTATTTACTCTGAAACAGTATCCTTATCTAGATATTGCCAGGTATCTTGTAATTGATCATCTCTGGAATGAATTCGAGGTACCAGTATGTTTGTGTACGGTACCACCAGTATTATTTATTGTTCAGTACTGCAATCACAAAGGGTAGACGGCCAGTTGGTATTGCCTCATTTAATGCTGTAGCTGCTGGCACTGAATTAAGACACTATTGTTACCATTCCCTTGCTTCACCATGTGTTTCATAGAATTAAACTGCCTATGAATTGTGATATCAAGGTTTTAACTTAATGGTCTGTTTTCCAGCTTTGTACCTGTGCAATATACTGCAAGTCGCCATTTTCATGTCAAATTCAGGTCTAATGTTATCGATGATAATATTACACGAAGTTTGTATTACATAAAGGTAAGAATACTCGCCACAATACTCCAAACAAGGAGAAGAATTTGTAGTGGCCTTAGTTCAGCCGTGAAGTATAAAACAGTACATGGCCGATAATATACAAACATAATGATGATAATGGTTATTGCATTATACATGATAAAGAACTCCTATATTACCCTTGACTGTCTTTAGGTTTTACTATTACTTATACATAAAAGTGATGCTCTCATTTTATTACTTTTTTTCCTGTTAATTCTGAACATTCTGTATAAATATATTCCATACCTTTACCGAGATTCACGTCATCAAAGTGTATCGAATTTACAATGGCAAACCACTCCTAAGTTACATTGTTAACAACTAAATACTGTTTACATCACCTCAGGCATAGACCCGTCACATCCCTCCTACAGTATACCAAGACCTGAATGCTGAGTGTGAGGAATAAAAACTTAGGATTATGAAGGGACGGGAAAGTTAATAATCATGGAGCAGCACGTGTACTGAGTTTAGAATTATAAGTTAGGTTCTTACCAGAGTCACTTGTAATGAGGCTTGAGGTAGTAGTGGTGGTGGTAGCTATATAGGGAGAGAGTAGGCTACAGTACGTGATGTTGTACCTGGCAGCTTTTGTAAACACACTTCTTTTTGTCTTGTAGTTCTCAGAAAACGGTCCTCACAAGCTGGTAAAAACAGTGGCATTCTATCAACGTCCTGCCGCGTCACTTGGCCACCACCATCACTATAATACCTGAACCTACAACAACTGCAAGGAATGTGGGGGTCGCTTACCTTCACGAACTCTTGCTGTAAGGTTGTCTGTCTTTAATTCCCCTTCTATATTAATTCAGTAGGCATTATATTACTTAACATCTTCATTACTCTACTTCTCGCCTTTACTATTTCATTACTCTGTCTTGATCTTTCTGGGGATTTAGGGCTAATTTGGACTATATATAGCTTTAGTTCTTGATTATACCACACTCGCCCTTCAACACAATATTAATACGCTGATAATATTCACTACTATTTCCTAGAGATTTAATAGGTTATTAAGGGAAAATACATATGATATACAAGAATTAAACTAAATTCTGCCCAAGCTAAGAACATTTGAATGATCAGTGAGTTCTTGTACTTCATTACTCTTGCTAGAAGCTTGTTTATTTACTCATGAACATAAAATTGGATTAAAAAGGTTTGATTAAACATATAACTTGACAGTCGTGTTTTTGTTGTGGGACGTACTACAATATTTATCTATTTTCATGTCAACAGACTCGGCGCTTATTACTTCCTGTTTCGTCATTCTCCCGGGCATTGATCTCTCACAGGCCTGGCGCGGAGCGGAGGACCAGTGAGCCCTTGATGCGAGCCAGGGAGAGAGAGAGGAAGAGAGAGAGCGAGGGAGAGCCACCCACACTGTGCCACGAGTATAGGGTACTGGGCAGCCAACTCTGAGTGCTCCACGAGGTCTTTACATACACACAAACACACACACACTACCTCGCCTCCATGTCACTGTGTCCCAGTGCCAAGCTTTTACTGCTGCCCTGCTGTCGTCACCCCGCCCTGCCACCTTCCTTCCTCCCTCACCACCCACCTTATCTTTGTCACCCTGTTGTCCTCCTCCGCTGCCGTCTGCCTTTACTCTGCTGTCCCCTTATTACCCTTCTACTACTTCTAGTCCCACTCACCTTAACAAGCGACCACTCACATTATCTATTCCCTACAGTCAACCTTCCCTCTCTCGTCTTTACTTCACCCATCTTTTGTCTGCTGCCCTCTCCTGTCACCCACTTTGTCCCTTGTACCCGGCTATTCCCTTGGGCCTGACCAGCTCGTATTTTCACAAACTATATGGGCACTCGGCACCGCCTGCGCCAAAGGACATTTTTTCGAATAGTCTCATTGTCCTTCCCATCTTATCCATGCTGCCCCCTCCCCCACACCACACTTTAAACACTAGTCATCCCCCACAGGGATAGAATAAAGATTGTTGTAGGATCAGGTCACTTTCTAGTGGATTTGACGAGATCTGCCCAAATGGATTAAAAATCAAAGTTACGTGTACTGCAACCGGAGGCTTTTTTTTCCACTGCTGTGTGAACAGCTAGCACACAGGGGGTGCATTATCCCTTTGCATGCAGCAGTCTAAACTCCCTCCCCCTTTATGGTCCCTTCAGAATTGGTCCATTGGAAGGTGCGACCCACTTGTAGCTCTTATTGTAACGTGGACTTGAAAAACCTTTCCCCCAACCTCCCTGGGATTTGCTTCGGTAGCCCAACCACATAGGGCGAGCCCCTCCTTTATTTGAATTTGTTTTATCACTGCGACCAGAGCGTACCGGGGATCTGTGAGGTAGGAGGCCATTTTGCCCCAGAACATCAACATTATACCTTCACATTCATCTATCCTTCATCCCTTCAGAACACCCAGAACATTAACTTTTCCTCTCTTTTTTTAACTTTTTCTCACATTTCGATTTTCGACCCCATACATCATTCCATTAACATTCAAATAAACTACTTTTTTCTGTATAATTACCCCGAGTCTGTCAGAGAGCCAATGTATAATTATGAATTCATGGGCCAGATAAAATCGATTGAATTGCCCCGATGTATCAGCTATGGGTCAAGTAAATAAAATATAAGAATTATGACATATTAAAAGTTGATAACCTGTCAAACAGAAAGAGCCACTTTAATGATCACTCCCTCTTTCAATCCTACAAAAAAAAATTCCCTCAACGAGTTAAGATTTGTATAGTAGATCTCCAAAAGGAATCAATAATATGAAACAATTCATTCAAAATTTACTATTAAGGACAATTCTGCAAATGGTTATTTAGTCTCCCCATATGCCAATTATCATAGTTTGTATATCACGATTTCATATTTACTTAAATTATGTACGACACCAAGTCATGTCAGTTAGTGGAAACTGTTCAAACTTTCCTATCCTAAGTGATGAGCCAAACTGGGTCAAGTTCTTCGGTTATAGTACAGCATCCTACATATGCTGTAGCTAAATCATCATCAGTCATGTAGTATATAATATAAAACTTAAAATATATTAAAAGTTTATTATTATTTGGTAAGTGCAAACTGAAATAAAGATGTTAATATGATAACCATAAGTAAATATAACCCAACCAAAACCAGTTTCACTTCTCTAGTGATTACATGATTAAGTTATGTAGGTTTACTACTGTGGTACACCAACCAATATAAACCAGCAAATTCAGCAAACTAAGTCATCTGTCCATGAATAGTACGAATGCAACCTTCCAAGCTATTTCAAACAGGTGATGAAATAAAAAGAATTGAAAAGAACTGGAGATGCAACCCACACTTACTGAGCAGTATTGCATACAGGTATTTCAGAACCTTGCTGTGCCGCCACATGTAAAGGCTCTGAAAATAGTACAGTAATATTACTCAGCATGTGTGGATTCATGTCCCAGACCTGTCATTCATTTTTCTCTAAAAATCAATTAGATACAGGATATTCAAGGTAAATATAATTTTCAAACAATAATGAGTTCCTAAACAGTTTGTTTTTTAATTCTGAATGTAACAGATCTGCCTAAGGCAACTAAATTTGTGAGAATCAGCATAATCTTTTTTTTATTCTTAGGGATCATGAGTCACTGCACTTGGAGTTCAGAGAACCTTTGGTTAATGGAGGAAGGGGAAAAAATATCATTATGTTAGAGATATAGAATACATTTCTGTAGTCAGAATATTGGTAAACTTCTGTTCTTGAAACAATGTATACATGATATTTTTATAGTTATACTAAACAGTCTTACAATTTGCCTTCATTCACAAACAGGTTCAAAAGTAGACATCTCTAGGCAGATCTGGTATCACTGTGTTCAGATGTAAGCAAGTTTATGACATAATAACAACAGCATATCTATCCAACACTGTAACACCACAAACGTAGGATTCCAATATAAAATCACCCATGTGTCGCATCAAAAAGTATCACATACTACTTCAGTTATCAATAATGATGATAGCAGGTAGTTGAAAACCACAAAAATGTATTAAAAACATTCCTATAATTAATACATATAATGTAAGGTACCATTCATTTACATTTATTAAATATGCCAAGTAACTAACTGTCTTTTCATCACTCTTCAATCTTTGATATCTTTCATGTATACATCATATTATGATATTCATAACAAACCCGCCACCCACATATGCAAGGAAGTTGGTCTTGCAGCTGACTTAAGCAAACTAAGAATTGTACAATATGTAAATTAGTAAGCTTATTACATATCCAAGATCCAGAAACCAGTCTCAATAACTGACATGGAAATGAAGAATCTGAAATATACTGCTCTCATTTGCAAATATACACTGTAATAAGAAAATTGCAATAATGTCCTACCATATGTTACTTGAAGGAAACATACCTGGTATTCATTATATGAAATTTAATTTCCTAACAACAAAGAAGCACTAACCAGACCCCATTAATGAACTATATTGAAGGCATCTTACATTGAAGTGGGAGCCCAAAAGTTCATCTCCCGCAGGGCTGAAGGTTTGGGCCGTTGACGCTTTTTGCCTATCACCTTGCCACTGAGATCAAGTGCCTGTGATAAGTTAGCCCCCTCCTCCAGCTTCTGATTCTGTGCAGATGCAGTGGAAGAAAGTGATATCACTCCCCTTGCACTCTCCTGCTCTGAAGAAGGGAAACCCTGTTGTTTCTCCTGTATGTATGTTCTATTTGAGAAGTAGCTTTGGACTGAAGAATTGTTTTCATTTCCTATTTCCTGCTGTTGATGATCTTGTGGATTGAAAGGCTTGGTACAGAAATAACTATGTGCTGACACTTTCTTGTCCATTTTTTCCATAGCTATGCCAGGAATTTTGCGTGGCAAGACAGGAGAAGGGATGGGCGTATGTTTTGGAGTGATTTCTGGAGTGGTTTCACTAGACTGAGACTCCTCCACCCCACCAAGTTTTTCCTTAACTTCCCCTTCATGTAACAGGCTGTCCAGACATGGTCTTGTTGTTGATGATATTTTCCTAACTGAAGTTGCAATGGCTTCCACCGGTATACCGAAGACTTTGGGGTGTTGGTGAGTTGGTGTCTTGGGTCTGTCGTCCGCCCTAACTTCTGCAGTGTTTATTTGCCTCGTGGATAGAAGATCCTCAGGATTTATTTTTCTTATGTTCTCCCCATTCTCTAAGAAGCTTTCTAGAGATGGTCTGGGTGATAGTTTTTCCAATGTTTCACAACCAGAAACAGCAAAGCTTCTGGAAGGTTGTGTGGATTCTGCATCTATTGTCACAATGCTTTGAAATTCTGGAAAAACGTTATCCTGTGCAGATGCTGTTTTCATATCTGTTGAATAAAATCAGTATGTCAATTTTTATACAAGGTAACAATCATGCGGTTAGAGAAAAGCTTAAAATGCACATAAAAATATCATTTGAGGGTCCTTTATATTGATGATATATAACTACTGCTTCTATATGTCAATAATGTACAGTACTGTAGTATTTTTCAAAAAACTGCTTCAACTAAAAATTAGTTTTCACTGAAAAAACAACAAAAAACAGCCACACTAAAATTTCATTATGCATACAGCAGGTGTATGCTATTTGTGTGCATCAAGAAAAACAAGTACACTAGGGTAAATTGTCAATTATCCAAAGGTCAAAGATATGTAATTGATGTTATCCAAAAGATAAGCCATTTGAGGCTGAAACCCAATACCTGTAGCTTTTCAAGATTCACCCAATATTCCTGCTTAAAGTAGCCAAAGCTAAATTTTTTGAGGCTGTTGCTGCCTAACATAGGATGATGCGATTCCCCCACTTTAACGCTCTGTAGTTTAAACGCCATAACCATTGTTGTGCTGTGATGCACCTTGTGCCCTTATTTTAATAAATAATTTTCAGCTCTAGTACCTTCAAGATAGTTCCAATTCTCTCAAAAGAAACAAAAAGGAAGAAAGTTCTGCTATCACTGAAGACTAAGATTGAAATCTGCCAAAAAAATAGAAAATTAAGTGAGCAGAGCAACATTGATGAGGAACTACAGCATTGGCTCCAACACAATTTATGACATCCGAAACCAGAAATACAGTTCCCGAGCTTTGTTTTGAATAAAGATGTCACAAAATTAGCAAAAAAACACTGTACTGTACATTATTACATATCATATATGCAAACTTCTCTCACACGGGGTTGTTCGGCCAGACAGCTTGAGGAACTTCAACAACAACTTCTCTCACATTACTGTCTTCTACTATCTAAAAAATTAGTTTTTCTGCATTGTGAAATGTTGACAGTTGAGTTTATTAACATGTCTGAATCTGAATAAATAATTACCTTTGAATTTCTCCACTAAGTGCAGCTGTGATGTTTGACTGGACTCTGACACAGGTTCAGGTGTTAATAAGGGAGATGAAAAAGGAGTGGTTTCAGCAGACAGAACTCCAGGGCCAAAGGTGATAGTGGCTCCCTGGCCTAAAGTGTCTTGGCTGTTGCTGTTCCTTCTCACACCTGCACCATCCACAACCTGAGGAAAGAAGGGTTTTTTCTTCAGACATACACTCATTAGTGATGTACAAGGCATTCTGATAGATAATTAAAAGTACACATGGTATCACCTCTGGCTCTAGGCAGAACCAGGTTGTCTGACTCTTTTAAGTGTGGGGAGCTCCTTCGTTTCACAATTGTTGGCAAGTTTGATTCATGGGTGGGGTTACTTCCTCATAATTTGTTGCTAATTGTATAATTATTTGAGACTTAACCTATCCTCTTTCAGCACCATGAATAATACCTTACTCTTTTTATTATAATTTACTTCTGGGTTAAACATATAACGGAGGGATACTGCCATCCAAGTCTTTCACATGGTGGCTTGGAAAGAGCTAGAAAGGGATGAGCAGAGAAAATCACATGATGGCTTGGAAAGATCTAGGAAGGGATGAGCAGAGAAAAGCATAATATCAGAAATAACCTATATTAAATTCTTTTATATCAAACCACTCTTGAAAGTGCTAAGTATATCGGCTACAGCTCGGTTAAAATCAGGATAAAATAAAGTGACCCGACTCTACAGTACAGTGAGACAAACACAACCTAAATATAATGATTGCCATGCCATTTGATACTGATAGACACTGCTAGAGAACAGAATTGGGTAGGTAAAGTACAGTAGAACTGCCTTTCTCAGTTGTTTCAGCACTTGGTTAGTAGTGTTTCAGAACATATCAAATTACATTCTTGCACATGCTGTTTAACACTTTGACTATAAAAGTTCAACTACGGTAATGCCTCCATTAATAAGTGTATTTAAACAAACACATACCGGTATCTTGTCTAATGCAATACATATAATTTTGAAATTAATATTATTTTTCATGGTGTCCCACACGATGCTTCCTTCCTAGAGAGGTTCATAGTCACAGAGCTAAGCTTGAATTTGCAGAGCTGACTGAGTCACAGAGCTTTACTGATGCAAGAGGAATCTTGCCAACCACACTTTTCTTTCTTACAACCATTCAGCCAATCAGGAATCCCTCCCCCCCTCCCTCCTTTCTCATTGTCCTTGTTTAAATGTTACTTGACCTCCAGTAATATTCCTGGATTGATGAAAGTGGTAAAGGTATAGGCGTGTGGAATTATAAGAAAATATGTTATCAGCAACACTCTGGATGTGACTGAAGTCTCCAAAGAATAAACTGATGCATGCAAAATCCAAGAGTAAAAAATCAAACACCAACACAGTGACAAATGACAGACAACATACTATAATTGCATTAGTGTAATAATACCTGTAATAAATATAATAAAAAAATAATATTGTGCTGTACGTTACAAAATACTCGCTTAGTGAGGCAATCAGTGTTCGAATCATGTGCAAGGAGTACAGAAACATACTGCTGTATTAATGGAGAATTGAATGCATCCTTTACATTACTTTTAACCACTTTTTAAGAGGTAAAAATTGCTTTGTTGATACTGTAATGTCATTTTTTCTAAAGAGTGGTGTGATACACATAGATGAAAGCAATAAGACGAACTCTTGAGGAACTCTTACTGATGACACAGGACTTTAGATTCTTCAATTTAAGGACCCATTCCATTAAACATGAAATCCATAATATGGGGTATTAAGAAAAATAAATATCACACACACACAAACTTGTACAGAAGACAATGAAAACCGAAGTGAAAGAATAAATTTCATTATTCTTCTTCAGTGTCTTGCCACCACTGTACTTGCCATACAGCTAAACACAGCAATCCTTAAACATTATACTACAATGAATGAGCAAAAACATAAGACACAACATACAGTCTACACAAGAAAACACTTGATACAGTGTTACATGCATGACTAACATGATTATAGTAAACATTGTAAGACTCCCCAATGCAGGCCAACCAACAGAGAGGTACTGTATGTTATGTTCAATGAAGTAACAGTCATGTTATTCCATGCATTGCATAGGGTCCAATTTAGAAAGCTCTTATTTCCTGAATTATTAGTTTGTAATAGTTGTCAGTTCATCACCCTCTTCCCCTGTCATCTGCCTGTATAAACAAACCTATAGACTGCTTCCAACTAACAAACCCATAGATCAGCTGGTTCAGGTTAGAATTATAAACAGACAAACACAAATACTGTTGCCACAGTGCTCATTCCTCTTCATGGGTGGGTACATACAGAAATCTTTCCAAATGCTTATCTCTGCACATAATAATTGGCCATAAAGTGATTCTCTGAGAACGACCCCTAATGGAGAGAACTCATGAGAATTATCACTCATGAATAGAACTCGTATCATTCTTAATGAAACACTTTTGTCTGACAAAGATTCTATTACTGTATATCCTCCCATCTTGACTATTTTAAAATATCATAACAGACCAAGGATATTTACAACCATTCTCCACTTCATCTCATTCTTTCATTCACTTCACTTTTTTTTAATCTGACTTAGAAATTCATTGATGCATCCATCACTCATACATATGCACCACTTTCTTATTCACAAATACCCCCATGATATATTATGCAGCACCATCCAGTAAATACCCAAGTTGCACTATGACATCATATTACATTTGGCAACCAGTGTACCCAGTAGAATTATATAATACATGTACTGTAATTACTCATATTTCCTCTCACTATGTAGGATATATCTTTACCTTACTCCTAAAAACAATGAGAGCTAAAGTATTACATAAGTTAAATGTTCACATTCTCAATATCCCATATTGTTATCAACTATAGGTGCAGTATGGACATTAAAAAGCAAGTGGAGGAATTATCGCAAACAAGATATTTCATTCATTACATTCTGCATTGTTTAGGATATTTAAAAAAAAATTAAAACATTCCCTTACACAAATATTCTGTTCACTGCTAAAAAAAATGAATGTTATCTATCCACACATTAGGTAAAGGCAAGGAAATTTCATAAAAATATGTCCCAAATTTCATAGTGTAGGATTTCAACAACTAACCAAAAAGGATTGTTTGTTACTTGTTTGAAAAGGTAAACTATATTTACACTTTGTTTACTGCTTACCCTTGAATTGTCGTTAATATACAGTGGATATACAGTATCATGGCAGTACGGCAATATGAACTTGCTTAAAATTCGTACTGTACTATAAGAGCTACCAGTGCAGTATACACTTCATATTTGATACCTCAAACTACACTACCAATGCACACACACATACACACACACACCTCAACAGTCATGGCCAGATCAGACTGTGCACCATCAAGAGGTGAAAGGTGGTGGTGGCGTTGGGTTGGATATCGACCATAACGCAGCCTCATGAACCCTTCGTCGTCATTGGATGGTGGGGATACTATGAAGTCATCAACCTCATACCTGTGGTGGTCCCAAGTGGTTGTAGCAATTTTGTTAGCCAACCCTAGTCATATAATAAACCTCTAAAACTGATGTCCACATCAAGTCAAATATTAATGGTAAGTGTAATGATTAATAATTTTACACATACCATGTTGTGAAAAGCAATACACATATAAATGTATTATTGTACAGATATTAGTACTATACTGTAATTTCACATCTACTGTAACTGTATACCCACTACAACAACTAAAGTAGACCCTTGAATTAACACAAATAAATACATTACACATAGTCCTTCACTGAAGACCAAAAGTTTTCCCAGGTTTGTTATTCATTACCATACAGACAAAGTAACCTACTAGGCCTGTGTTAGAATACAAGATTTACATATGTTAACATTATATTGAGGGGTTTACTCTACAGCATCTGTGAAGAAAGGGGGCCAACATGCTTAAAATTTTTACCTCACAGCTTAACAAATTATTAGTAATGTTGTTTTGGCACATTATTTTGTTTTTAGAATTACAAGAGATTGCTGTACCCCCAGCTCATAAACTTTCAGCCTTGGCTGTACTGTACAACAACAAAAATTTATTCAAACATAGCATGTGTGCTTCAAGTGCCAGTACAGTGGACAAGACAACCATAAGACAAATGCAACAAGACGCTTGTGATAATCAAGCTGACATTCAAAATGCCCATAATCAAGAGACACAATCATAAAAGATTATGACAAAACAATACTTCACAACCAAGCAGGTGTATAGCATAAATAGAACTAAGAGAATATACTGTCATCATGTAAAGCCTTGAATCAGAATGGATATAACACAAAGCTAATTGGACAACACATGAACACAATACAGTAGTACAAATGCTCACTTGTGGAAACGTACTGATTTATCGGTCAGCTACTTTTATTGCCCAATACGGTCATATCATAGATATATTGGTATCAGTGTATATTTTTCCCAATATGCTCTGATATGAAAAACTTTGTATTATTGAACATGTAACGTAAAAAAGATGCTGGGGTATCATATCCTGAATAGCCAGTTTTCAGGTTCTTCGGGGCATGACTGAATAATACAGTAATCAAATTTAATACAAGATAGTACTGAAGGTCTAATGGATAAGATGCTTGCCTATAAGGTGAAAGACCGTGGGTTCAATTCATGGGCTGCGGAACAGGTGGATAATTTTCTAAGCTTATAATAGTTCCTGTAAAACATGTATATAAGTGTTTGTAAAGTAACTCCAATTTATATTGCACCATGAGAAGTAATAAACTGCTTATGCAATGCTTGTGTTGTTATCCTCACCCAATTAATTGTGAATTCAGACTCTCTTGGCACCGGCACCCATTTACACCATATAGCCTGGATAATATGGATACTGAAAGAGGCAATAGCAGAGAGGATTGTGAAGTGGACTGCAAATCAGATGGATGTTATGAAATGAGTGTCATTAATTAGCTCCACTGTCTCCATTCTAGTGAGACACACGCAAAGCACACAACACCCCGAAGCTTCACTTGGTAATCTCAGGGCCTTGCAAAAGTCACAGGCCACTAGCAACCTACAGTTTCAAGGATGATAAATATATTCAGTACAGTATACATTTTTAAATATAATACAGTACAGGTATATTGTTTCATCCTGAGCCATAGGACTAACCAAACTCAATACTGGTGGTGGCAAACTACGCCGACCAGTCTAAAGAAGCTGAGGGGAACTCACAGCACAATGACTTCAGGCCAAATGAAACATTTTCTATGTTTGACCCAAGGAGGGAAAGCTTAATATTAACCCTCTAAGCATGGGCCTTCTCAAAGCATGACCATTCTCTCACCCAGGCCTTTTTCACGCTTTGCACTAAAAACAGAAACACTACATTTGACGACGAATAGCGTGTAAACCACTTCCGCTACATGAATAAACGATATATGATATTGAAGAACAAACCTCTACTGTTTCCTGATGTACTGTACTTGTGAAGACTAAAATGGATATCTGTAGGATAATGCCCACAACTCAAAGCTATCTATCTATCTATCTATAGCTCTGACGCCTCGTTCCCTCCGGGAACTCCCCCGAAGGGGGTGGCCACGGCAGAAAAGTCTCCAGTCTTCCCTGTTCCAACACTCCCTCCTTACTTGGTCCAGCCCTCCCCTCCCCCTCACGTTTCTCTCCTTCACATACTCTTCCACTCTGTTCTGCCATCTTACTGGTGGTCTGCCTCTCACACCACATCCCTCAACTTCACTTCCATACACCTTCTTTATAAACTCCTCACCTTGCATTCTCTCTACATGTCCAAACCACCTCAAAGTATTACGTTTCACTCTCAAAGCACACTTTTACATTCTCTTGACAATTCTAAGTACGTTTTCACACTCTAATTTTGTCATAAAAAGTGTCAGAATCACATTTTTCAACACAACAAAATGAAACATAACGTCACTGTTGTTTTTACATACCGGTACATATATATATGGTAATTAGCACAAAAGCGGAGTGCTGAAAATAAATCATCACACACTGACAGCTATTCCTACAGTGCCAAAACAAGGCTGGTGTGACTTGGGGGAGTGCCGAAGCACACACTCCCTCTGTTGTAAGCCTAATCAAGTACTGTACAGTATGTCACGGGGTGCGCAAATCTAAAATCTTTGCTGCCCATTAATGTCATCACCCTAGTTACCCACACTTGTTGGTGGTGTCAACTTAAGTTGTCACTTGCGGTTTAAGGGTTAAGCAAGAGACTGACCATGGAAACTGCAATATCGTACGGTATTCTGGGAAAATAACAAAACTAAGTTGTCACATTACTTCACCCTCATTAGACTCCTGGCAGGTTCACAAAGACTATGACAATGAAATTGGCACTTGAGCTAGCCTAACAATACAGTAACGGGGTTAAAGGTGATCTGAACTACCACCACGGTAAAGGTCATTTCAAAGGTTGACATACGAAAGGGGAGCAGACCTGGCTTGGCTCAACCACAAAGACTAACCAAAGAAGTGGACAACACAGAAGCTGAAGAGAAATACTGTATACATACATATTTTGCTATTCCCACTTTTTTTTGTTTCCATATTCTCAGCTGTAACAAACTTCATTTCTAACATTGTCACCATTATTCCAATTTCCTCCTCATTAAGACCAGGTACACCATTTTTTTTTACAGTGGAATCTCTTATATGATTCATATTTTATCTATCTTGCTATACTATATTTTCCTTCAACTCCCTGTACAGTATTCCCATCTCATTTCATATTCATCATTCCAAACACTGCAATATATTTTGGGCCTAAAAGCAAATTTTAGTTTTTTTATGCAGTACTGTATATGGTAATACAATACTAAACTTTTTGGGAGGTAGAATAGCCCATGTTACATTTGCTGGTCAGACATCTAACATTAAAAACTTCACTAATGGTGTCCCTCAAGGATCTGTACTTTCACCCACCCTTTTCAACCTATACATGCATGACATACCAACACCCCAGGCACTACAAATACACGTAGCCTCCTACGCAGACGACATAACACTCACATGTACACACAGAAATGCAGACACAGCCACTCTCATCCTCCAGCCCTACCTCAACACACTTAATACCTGGTTCACCACAAACAGACTTAAAATAGCACCCACCAAGTCGACTGTCACCCTTTTCACCAACTGGAATGCAGAACACCGCAACACACCACACCTATACCCCCCCCCCCCAAAATACTTGGCATAACATACAATACATCCATGACATTCAAACAACATATCACGACCATCAAAAACAAATGCATGAACAGACTTAAAGCCCTCAGATCACTTGCCAGCACAATATTTGGACATAACAAAGAATCTACAATCACAGTATACAAACCATATATTCGATCAGTGATGGACTATGCAAGCCCTGCCTGGGTTTCAAACCTCGCTGAGACTCATCACAACACCCTACAGACCATACAGAACAGAGCCCTAAAGACAATCACAGGCTGCACAGCTACCACATCTACAGACCACTTACACCATGAAACCAAAGTCCTCAAAATCAAGGATCATCTTGACATGAGAGGCACACAAACACTTGCTGCAGCCTCCACAAACCCACAACATCCACTACACTACATGGCACAACACCTACACATGCAAAGAAACATCAAAACAACACCTAGCACACGATACCACACACAAATACTATCATCTCTTATACCATGCCCACCCCAAACCAATCTCCAGAAACATATCCATACTCAAATCACTCATCAGTCCATCCAAACACTAAAAAACAACTCACAGCTGCATGCACGACCTCCTGACATCCATCCATCTGAATCCTCCCTTCCCCGTGAGGACAGAGTCCACCTGGCCAGGCTGCGATGTGGCCACCACCCAGCCCTTCTGACTTATCAGAAGAGGCTGGATGAAGCCACTGCGGATGCCTGTCCAGGATGCAACACAGCACCCCATACTATTAAACACATTATTGAAGACTGCAATACACACAACCACACTCGCCAACAACACAACATACACTCTCTGAGAGCACTGTGGGAAAGCCCGGTTCAGGCCATGGCCTACCTCAGGACCTCGGGGCTGCTCAGCCAGACAGCTTGAGGAACTTCAACAACAACAACACTAAACTAAAAAACACAAGAGAATTAATTGTTGCATTGGCTCTGCATAACTACACACACAACACTACAGAAAGACATTAACGGAACAAGTAGATCAGCCTTCCAACTGTACAGTACATCCAGATCAATAAAATACATCTCATCCCAAACTGAAAGCATAATACCACATGAGATTGCCTACCAAGCCTAGACACACTCTGAAACCTTGGTTATACAAGCCTAGATAAAAAACTGCATACTATCAGAAAGCTAAGCAAAAGATATAAATGAGGTTCCCAAAGTAAAAAGAAAAAAAAAATTGAATTAAAGAGATGGATAAAACCCCTTCAATTACAAATATATAGTAACATTGAGTCATAGCTTTATAACTAAAGAATGCTATCATCCAAGGGGGGGAGTTTGGGGAAAATAATCCAGGCCAACCCAATGTAACACTGTCTGGAAGAGATCCTGAAGTTCTGAGGAAGATTTTACTAATCATATACTGTACTATACATGTACAGTCAGACCTCCTTTAATTAAAAGCAATAAACAGATTCCACAGGACTGCCATTTTAGGACTCTTGAAAACCCTATTTGCTTCTGCAACCCAGCCCAATGATTACGTTTGCGTACTTTATGGTTAAATCTTTTTTATATTCACCAATTTAACCATCCTATAAAATAAAAAAATGATTCAAAGCTTCTGCTTCAGGCCAAGGTGCACCCTAGTACATGTCCATCTGGGTCCAGTTTGTGAAAGTCAGCCATAACAACATATAACAAGACATCATTCGATGGCAACACCGCCCCTTAAAGATGCCAGCGACCACTCGCCCTTTGCTATCTTTATTTTTTTGTGACCTTGACCTTTGACCGATTTTGCCCAAAAGTTAATTTTGTTTTATGATGAACATCTATCAATAGAAAAAAAAATGAACATCATACGACTAAACTTGTGGACACTAGACCTAAAACAGACACTTGACCTTTCCTATCTTTATTTTTTGTGACCTTGACCTTCGACCGATTTTGCCCAAAAGTTAATCATTTTGTTTTATAATGAATATCTACCAATAGAAAAAAATGAACATCATACGGCTAAAAATGTGGACGCTAGACCATAAACAAACACACGAACAGATAAATAAATAAATAAATAAATATCCAGCACCGAAAACAATACAGTACACCATCCACCCTTCGGGGTGGGACGGTGTAAAAAGGCACAAAATATAGCACAGCTAGCATGTACACCACTTTGAACAACACAAGAAAACCTGAGCATAGCAGTCTTGGAATGAGATAAAAGAGTCCTGATTGGTAGAGTGGCCATGCGAGCGAGAAAGGCAAAATAGGAATGGCTGGCGATGACATCAAGATGAAGTATCACACAGGGATTGATACAACTGCTGCAGCCCACCAGGTTCAAATACAATGTTTGCTTATGATTCAACATGTCATTTCTGAAATTTAGGACCACAAATTCCTATTGTACTGCGTTAAACAAACATCGCACTTGAAACATTTGCAACAGAGGTCTGACTGTAATCCCTTTTTACTTTCTCATCATTCATGGCACTTAGCTACAGTAGTTCTTCCATTACAGTAAAACAATGCATGAGTTAGTGTACAGAAACATCAAATTAAGAGAAATAAAATATTACTGGAATGTCTGGGAGCTTTTCTCTCTACTCTACAGTATTCCAACATTTAACAAGCATAAATTGTACAATTACAGGCTTCCAACTACTGTACTGCATTAAACTGAGAGTTAAACTAAATATCTCAATCATTGCATTACAAATTCTACACTTGTTAAAATTTCGTTCAAAGCTTAAAATGCATTTCCCAGAAGTGCAGACAAATTATATTGATCCAATGTCCACTAATTTACTAATAAACAATGCATTACAAGTACATAAACTACTGCACATACATACCTCATTCCTTTCTTCATTATCCACTTTGGGATGCCAAATACTCCACTTGCTTCAATGGTATTTGAGTCGTCCATGTTTGAATTTTAAAGCACAGTAACGAGCACAAAGTGAAATACAGTAATGATCTAGAAAATATCTTAATACAAAAATTTGTTGCAAATAAACTCTTTTTGAGCTATTAAATTATATAGTAAAACCTTAGATAGTAAAAATATACAGTATGATATATGAATGTTTTGCTATATACAGTGTTAATATTATATTTCTTTCAAGCAGGGGCAATCTTGTTTATGGATCCCAGCAAGGACAGCATTGCAACTCTTCTAACCAACATGATGACCAATCTGTAAAGAAAATTTTTCTTCATTTATTTTCTATATACAGTATATATTTTTTATTTCATACAAAAAGTCCACTCACTCATAGAAATCAATAACTCTCACATGTGCACATATTTACTCACTCTTCTGCACCCCGTATATTTGAAAGAAATACAATGTATTATCTTCCAAAACAAAGTCACTTCACTTAAACAAATTTCTCCATCTTTGGTGGAAGTGTCCCCTCTTAGTGATTTCTTCCATACACTACTTTGATCCAACTTGCTCTCTTCCCATGGACACATTTCATCCTCTCGAATATCTAGTCCTCTACTACCCAAAGTTGTTTGACCTCTATCTTTCCATTTCCCCCTTGGCCTCCCTCTATCTTTATTCCACTGTGAGTTCCACCTGTTTTGTATACCTTCTTCACTAATATATCTTCATTCATACGTTTAACAGATCTCACTATCACCCTGACTCCCATTTGGGGGTCCGAGCATCTGCGCGGCTTCGGTCAACCAGACTCTGGACTGCTCGGCCAGACAGTCTGGGGAACTACAACAATAACAACCACCAATTAAGGGACCCGGTGATGTAGTCAGAGAATTGGAGATTAGTAAGTCCTTCTAACACTGCCACGAAACACCACCTATATTGAAGGAGTTTGTTTTGTGGCATGGTATGAAGGAATGAGATGCCACCAAGTCTCATCCATGATCACAGGGTCCATAAGGATGGTCTGCTCTACTTTTTCACGTAGATTTCACCTTTTCCAAAAACTTTCTCTCACAGTCTCATTTCTAACTATCAAACCACCTCTCTTGACTAATAGCTCTCAAGCATTTAATTTCTATCACATCAATCCTATTTACCATCTTGTTAACCAAATACTAGACTGAGAGAAAACATGGTACAGTGGAAGATTAAATACTGTATAGTACCGTAAAATGCAATAACTTCAGACATTTTGCGAAAAAATGTAATGTACTGGAAGAGTGTTATATTTGCAAAAAATAACAATGGTGCTGGTAAGGGGAATGTTCAAAGAATATTATGTATAAATTCTATTACAATAGCTTGAATATGTGTGGGTGAAAATATTCGACAAATGCAATGAAAAAAAAGTCTGCATTTTTTATCCCTGCAAAACTTGGTTCACACAGAACACAGTTATAATTGTAAGAACGTGAATGGTACGATTATACATGGACACTCTCTGTAAGTACTAGGCAGTAAACAAATTTAAAATATATGCTTGCATAACTGTGTTACTATTTTTTTAATGAATATTTCTATATTTTACAGAAAAAAGTCCCAACTTCGGACAGACAAATTAATAGGGTACCGGTAATTGACCGCAAGCAAAGGATGATTTTTTTATGTAGATGTAAACCTATGGTCTAAGTAATGATACCGGTACCCAAATAATGTGATATAGTTCTGCAAGATGAAATAATTCGGTATTTATTGAAAGAATTACCGTTTTCTAGCAGTATTGCCAGATCCGGCTAGGTCCCAGTAATTTCCTGTATTTTACCATGGTTATTTCCCGGTAGTTTGCCCAGGTTAGGTTCCGGTATTCTGATGCTGTCTAGGTTAGGTTAGGTCAGGCTAATTTCAAAATGCCCCATTTAAATATCCTCTATCTTGCGGAGAAAATGCCATAGAAGAAAATAGTCTTAGAATGGTCTAAATAAGTGGGTAATGAAGGTAGAAAATCAGTATGCAATAGCGGTAATTCTTTCAATATTTACCAATAATTCACCCACAAGTCATTAACAGGGCTAACATTCTCTCGTTTGCATGCTTACAAACCACTACCAACCACTGTGGAATTGACCAACAGTGATGGTAATCCAGAGCAAATGAATCCTCCAAACTATTCCAAATAACAGGCCAGCATTATTTTTATTCCTCTGGTCCTGTTTTCTGGCACACTTTGGAGGAATTGGAGCACTCCAATGTACCAAAAGTATACTCTCCCCTTAAAAAAAAGCCACAACACCAAATTTGGTAAAACAGTATTTATTATTATCACTCCTTGTCCACTGATATACTACGTAACAAATCAGTGATAATAATGATGATATAAATGTAGCTGCCATTAGTACAGGTGTTTACATTGATATACTAATTACTAAACACTATAGTAGCAACAAATACCCACATTGCCCAGCGACCAGTTACTAATTATAAGAGGGTAGTACAATGTTGGTATCAGGAAACAATTATTCCTCCAAACTATTCCAAGCAACAACTGGCCACCATTATTTCCATTCTTCTGGTCCTGTTTTATGGCATACTTTGGAGGAATAAAGGCACTCCAATGTACCAAAACTAATCCCCTAAAGCCAAGACAGACTAACATCCATCGTCCTACATGCCTCACAAATTTTCTGCTTGCTAAGTTGCATTTCCTGCCAACTCTTAATTTACAACTGCTTTAAACGACGTACCGCCATTAATAAATCCTATATCAACTTATAAAACGCGTCATCAATAACATCAAATGCCTGTCCTTAAATTTAACACACCCAGATAATACTCACAACACCGAGAAATTAATATTCCCGATAAAAGACGTGGGGGTTTATTCCGTGGGTGTAGTGGCCCAAGTGGCTGTGGTGGTGGTCAGTGTTGCCACCTCTCTTACTCTAGCGAACTTTCCCCAGCTTTTAATTAATTGACATCAGAATTTCCCTTTTTACCTCACAAATTCCCTGTTTACTCCTGAAGATAAGAATTATTTATTATATAGTCGCACATTAAATTTTATACCATCACTTTCCCTATTTACCTCACACATTCTCTGTTTACTCTTGAAGGCATATAGTAGCATATTTACCATCGATTTCCCTATCTACCGCAATTATTCCCTGTTAATTCTTAAAAATAATATAATCGTATATTTGTTACCATCTTGATATTTCGTCTGGTAGAAATTTGCCCATATACTCCTGAATAGTCTTTATTCAGTACATCTGAATAATACCTCTAATTTCCAATATCTAGAGAAAATTCCCCATACTTGGCAACATTGGTGGTGGTGTGATGGTTCCACTGCAGTGCCTGATGGAAGCAAAGTCCCAAACCTAACACTGACATTGGCTTCAACTTCATTATTAATCTTATGTTGTTAGTTTTGTTACTTTATCATTGACTTGACATTCACAAGGTATTCATATAACACCCGTAAAATGTTCAATGCCCTACCAACACATATATTGCATGTAATTATACTACCAATGAACAATGGTAGATAAGTAATATTTTTAATTAATAGCATCATGAGCATTTTAATACCTTTGAATACACAAATATCGTAACTCTATAATTATTCAGGAGTGATATATGTGTTCAATTGACATTCGAATACGCTTTCTGTTGCTAGGTAGATAAACTTTGATTGGCCCGCAAAGTGAGCCAACAGCTGGCAACTGCAACATCACCCGTTGGCCGTTGTCATCATCCCATTTGGTCAAGTTACCCAGTGAACCCACCCAGTGGCACCCACCACCCACCACTCATCCACTCCACTCCACCGGACCACTACCACCAACTGGCACCAAGCACCACGTAACAGTGGCAGTGGGAGAGGCTGAAGTTGGCTGAACTGTTTCCATGGCAGCATTTATTTATTTATTTATTCAACAGGTTTAAAACCTAACCTAGGCTCGAGCTCTAGGATCTCATAATATATTATATTATAGTCTAACAGATTTTGCCGTATAGAGTGAGCAAACTACTCAAATATAAGGATACTGTTCGAATTGATAATTAATGGTACATGGCCATGGCCAGGGATAATGCTGCAATTGCTGTGTCACTATTACTGCTAATTAATAATATAAAATAGTTCATGCTTTGCCCTTGTCTTGTGGGTAGCCTACGCAACAATATGTGGGATACGCACAAGGATGACAGACTATAGTCTATTATCCTTGGGTACGCAACTGTACATGCATGTGGGGTATGCATCGGGCAACAATAGATAATATATATTCGCCAAAGATGTATCGGTTTCCACAATAGTGGTTAGGCTAAATTACACAATACATATAATATGAAAACAGTTAATAAACTGCATACAGATGGTGTGCAGCAGGTATAATGACCTTCATTTGTCCCTGACAACCCTTCTTATGTGGCTGCAGTCGTCATTGCATTGTTAAACACAACACCTTATGAGGGGAAGTCTATTGATGACGTTTTTCTACTACTTCTTCGGATCAAAAGCATATTTTACTGCCAACTATGGATGCTTTTGATTGGATTCTCATTAATTTTCTTTAATTAAATAGGTGTTTCAAATTTTGCCAGCCTCGCTCTTTATTCTCATTTCTTTCCACTTTCTTGCATGCTTTGTGTGGTGTTGAAAGTTATTTTGGATTCTTATTCCTGTGGTTGCTGTTTTCTGAATTTCCATCTCACTTGACAGTAATCAATGCCTTATGGAATAAGTGTACAGTAAACATTTCCAAGTATTTTTATTCCATGAACAAGAGTCGTCCTCTATTGTTGTATGCCTTGTTGTAGCCTACTAATTAAGCTATTAAGCTATTAAATCAGATTGGTTGAGGAGAATTCACTATAACATATTATAGGAATGACTAGTCTAAAAATATATTATGTGATCTGCTCCAACCTCAATCGAGTGTACTAATAAAGGAGAGAGCTCACAAGTGTATTCTACTTACTGTAGCCTATGTACCCAAGTGACTGATATCACATGTACCTTCCAACTTTTGCTGATAAGGATTGTTAACTGTGTCATTTCATGTGCTCCATATGATAAATATGATCTGGTAGAATAATTATGTCCTGTTAGAAGTAATCCAAAACAGCAGTATATTTTTGTATGCAGATGACACTAAAGAGGACTTACAATTAGGCCTTACAGAGAATGGATAGATGATCCAGGAAATGGTTGCTGAGGTTTCATCCTCAAAAGTGTTGTTTTATGAGGATTTGAGGTACTAAGGAAGAGATATTTAAATACAAGATGGAGGAAGAACTAAAGGAGGTTAAATCTGTAAAAGACCTATATCGGTAATAATTTATAATCGTTTGAGTTTTGATGAAGACCTGGCTGAAAAAGTAAATAAATCTAACAAGATTGTGGGAATTATCAGGAGGACATTTTTAATTCTGGACTAGACAAAAGGTTTAAGGCCTTATATACTGCAATGGTACGACTTCATCTCGAGTAGGTGCAAATCAAGTATGGTGCCCTTTTAGAAAGAAAGATATACAAATTATTGAAAATGTTCAGAGACGAGCAACCAAACAAATTCCAACACTTAAGACGTCATCTGGTCGTCCAAGCGGAGGTTTGGGGTACCAAGACCGTCTTGGGAGCGCATGATGCAAATTGGTTTCAGTGATGAGAACTGACCAAATACGTATTAAAGAACATGTCATTTGAGAAAAGACTGGTTAAACTTGATTTACCAACACTGGCATATAGAAGGACACGAGGAGATAATTATGATTGAAACATATAAAATACTAAGTGGAATTTATGACGGAGATGTAGCCTATGTGGGGACCTATTTATAAAGAGTAAAGATACAGGAACAAAAGGACATTGCAAGAGCCAAGAAGTTATATAAGAGAGGTCAAGGTTGGACAAGATGAAATATATGCTCAACAGAGTGGTTAATACCTGGAACAGCCTGCCAGCAGCAGCAGTGAATGCAGAGTCAGTAAAATGTTTTGGGAAGAAATTGGACAAAATATGAAAGGGACAAATAATTAAGTATGATTATAAGGCAACTATTGAAATTAGCCAGCACGTCCAGCACCCATACCAGGATATAGTAAATTTGGAACTGGAGTCACAGGCCTGAAAAAGCTTCTTCCTGAAGTCACCTGTGAGTATCTGTGAGTATATTTTACTTAAGAAGTTCCCCCTCTTGCATGTCCATTTTCTGAGCTAGATGTAGGGGTAACTTTGTTTGATCTAGCACCAATTGGATATTTTCCACTTTGTATATTTTGTAATTTCATGAACTGTATACCATTATTTGATATGTTAGTTTATTAAGTACAGCTATGACTTCCTAAAATAGGAGCCCTTGGCTACTAATAATAACTGACGTACAGTAAGCCTACATAGAAACACAAACGAAAATACAGCATATTGGGAGGCTGCAATGAATAACCTTCTCTTTGTGCTTATTTATCACTTCACCAGTAAGAAGAGGAATTATTGTTACAGAAAAAGAACACCCTGAATGAATGAAATGTCAAAAACCTTATTCCAAATGGTGCTCTCAACTAATCATCCTACACCACACATTAGCCTTTTGGTTTCGTTATAATATTTGTATAGTTAAATTAAACATATAAAGAATCATTTGGTATTGGAGGCCATGGTATAAAATTGATAAAATGTTCTAATAGATGTGTATTTTCTCCAGCGTAGGTTAGGTTGTTTACCAACAGAGGGCTGTGACGTCACGACAGAGAAATCTCAGGGTCGTCTGTTCTTAATGTGGAATTTTGGTATGTATCTTGGGACGTATTTATGTAACTTGTCTTTCATATATGCAATACAAGTCCCATGGACATGAAATAGAAGCCACACCAGGTATAACCAGCTTAGTATAACTGTGTACCATGAAATATAAGTCTTCATCCAGGAAATTTCGGGAGATGTTTTGCACAGTACTATACTTATTGTATTTGTTAATTCAGCTCCCCCTCTTCATTGTGTAGTGATTAATGTGTTCTACAAGATGCTGGTGTTTTATAAAGAAATAATCAGGTCAATATTTGGTGTAACTTTAAGTGTGGAGTACTTTCTTTGTACTGTAATTATTATTGTCCAAGTACAGAAATAGTTCATCGTAATAGTAGGTGCTCTGGATTTATTCGTCTGTATTGTACTCATTAATGTTGAGATTTACAATTATGCAGTTTATATATTATTTGAGTCTCAGAAATTGGGTGTAACTGTCATTGAAATCTCTGAATACTTTATGTGTCTGTTAGTTGAGTTAATATTATGTATAGTTCCTCAATAAGGGAACAGAGAATTGGTGATGTTAGTTATGTTTTATCCAACATTCTATTACTCATTCTTACTGTAACCATTAGTCATGAATTGCCAATATAATATTAATGGTACAGTATATACACAATGAGTTTACTTATATCTGATATAGAGCAAGTTGAGCAACACCCCATACCATTACCTATCTTAATTCAAAAGATTGGTCTGTCAATAAACCAGATGGTTGAATAATTATGGGTGTTTTCATTGCTACTACTGATGCTGAAATATTCATAATAGAGGAGGTTGTACTTTTGGTTGTCTAACAATAACCTATATAATTTGTATAGGCCTATAATGGGGTCTAATTTGTTTAGTTCCTTGATAATTCATATTTTCTTAAACTGTTCAGTATACTTTATATTCAAATTTAATATGTTTGGCTACCATATCTTAAAATTCTTCTGATACTAAATCTAAGTACCGGTATGCTTTTGCTTTATATAAAGTTTTGGTTTATTTTCACAATGCATGGGCCTATACTGTACTGCTGTTTGATAATCGAAGAATGCATACATTACTGTTTTTTTTTTATAAATATAAAATATTTTATAGGCCTATGGTAAGGTAAGGTGTAAGGCGGGAAGAATTAGCATTAGCATTGGCACTTCCCTGAGAGGTTTATATATGTAATATTTTTTGTAACATGCTCTTAGCCTATATGGAGAATCTTTTTCACAGTAACTGCTGAAAATTTAAGGGGGAATTGTTAGATACTGTATACATAATTTTTAATTGTTTTTTATAATAGCATTTAAAGAATATATTAATAAGATTTGTTGTATTTATTTTCAGATCTGAAAACTGGACTATAAGAAGTAAAAAAATGGTGGTGAGATAGTTGACCGCATCTTGGCACAATAAATGGCACATTTGCCAGAATGGTTGTGTGGTGATCATCATTCAGGCCCCAGTTTGGGGGCTGTATGTCACTTATTCACATCCAGCATCAATTCATCAAAGCACAGCTATTCTCTATTAGCACTACACATGGCTTAACCAACCAGAGTTTGGAAAAACTCAACCCAGGTTGTGGTATTGGAGGCTGTGTGGCATCATGAGTGAAGAAGGCAATAAATGGTCATGTGGGAGGTGTACGTATCTCAACTATGCCAGCGCTATTCGCTGTACCATGTGTACAGTCCCCCGGCCACCACACCTCATTGTGGAAAGTGGTGCAGACATTTACCAGCTAGCACCACCCTCATCTTCTCCCAGACCTGCAGAAGTGCCCCCACCTCAAGATGGAGACAAGTGGATATGTCACCTGTGCACCTATCGCAATTACCCCCGAGCATTGAGGTGTACACAGTGTCGGACACCCCGCATTTCATTAGCTGACCAAATGGCTGGTATGTCACTGGATAAGCCTGCATCTCCTTCTGCAGGAAAGACCACACCCACTACTACAACTCCTACCTCTGTTCCTGTTCTCATTACCACTGCCACTACAGCTGACACCCCATCAGCTGCCTTAGCCACATCTCCATCAAAAGTAGCCACTTCAAACTCTACCACCATTCCAGTTACAGTTAACAATCGGAATAGTGGTCAGAGTCAGAACAGAGGTATAGCAGTCCAGAGTGGAGGTGGAGCTCAGGGAGCTGGGGCTGAGCATCAGAGCCCAGGTAGTGGGACTCCGCCTGGTGGTGCTGGTCGCTATAGCCCTCAGGGAGCTGGTCTTACACACCCCCAGACACGCCCAGAAACAGAACCAAATGTACCCAGTTATAAGTGGAGATGCAGAGCATGTACATATGAAAATTGGCCTCGTTCAAATCGATGTGTTATGTGTGCCACTCCTAAAGGCTTGTGTACACCTGCTGCACAGTCACAGCCGGCTCGACTTGCTACACCACCTCCACCTACTGATAGTAAATCTAACCAGATTGGTAATAAGATATCAAGCTCAATAGAAATGCCTGAAATTCCAAGTAATGTTGAAATTATTCGTGAACCCAGTGATACCCACCAAACTGAGAACAATGCCAAAAATAGAGAAAATATAAATGAACTTAATAAAGCAAAAAGTAGTGAAATTCCTCAAGATCAGCAACTGATTTCACCTAGAAATTCAAGTGAATCTAAGGAGAATCTCTCAAGTATCTCGCCAAGTGTGGGAGGAAATATTGCATCTGGAGGTGTAAGTCATCGGACAGGGGAAGGAGCCATGGCACTCAATAACTATGAAACTGAGCGACTCCTAAGACAGCTGAGGCGACGTCTCCGGGAAGCAGACTGGGCTTGGCTAAATGCTTGTAATGGAGTCGTTGAAGGCAACTATGAGCCAGTAGAGGCATATTTATCAGCTGGTATGTTATTCATATCTTTATTTTACTGAGTTAAAACACCGTAAGGACTTTGCATTGATTTTGTTCATTACAGTACTCTAATATTATTTAGCAGAATCTTGTTTTTCACATAATTACCTCATTATTCTGGGTTATTTTACATGTAATGTGCAGTATTGTTATAATTTACTTGACAATATGAAAAAAAAAGACTAAAAATGTATGATTATCTTTCTTTAAAGGTGGTGATCCAATGAGGCAGCTAACTAGTGCGGATGTGAAACTTTTGTCACGTTCCTCAGCTTTTGATGAAGGGCACACATTAGTTCATTTAGCTATAAGGTAAGGCACCTATGTGCACTACTAGAAAAAATCTAATTTATTTTCCATCAGATCTCTTTGAAAAGTAGTTTATTGCAACCCCCTAAGCATATGTATTAATTCACAAAAAATTTGTGTTGATACCTCGAAAGACCTAAGAGTAGTTAGGTACGGACAGGCGGACATAGTCACTTTTTGAAATTATATATAGATTGCTTTGTAATCTGAAGATGCTTGCCCTGATAAACGTGAAAATTACTTGGTCCCACGTTGGTATTAATTTTATTCAGATTGTGATTACATGGTATACAGTTTATCATAGAAAAGTATAATTTAGCATTGAAGTTTGTTAACCCAGACATCTCATATCAGAAGTAACTCGCACCTACCTAGTTGTCATAGGCCTATCTCTATATCTATTGTTACAGGTACATACAGTAATTTAACTCTATAATAAGGGCACTATGTACACTGAGAACATTATTGGGTGCCATAATTGATATTTTAATATGCCAATAGTAACCTCTCTCCAATTATAGTACATTATTTTTTAAGTAGTTTTCCACCCATGGAATCAGCTTTCCTTTTGTATCGTCTTATTATTGCAACTTCCATAATAATCTCATATATGGACAAGCATATATCTAAAATTGGAATATAAAAAATTTGTAGACAAGTAACGGGAAAATAAATAATATATAATTACAACAGTAAAACATCTTTTCTACACATGCTTGTGTATATACAATACTGTATTCAGATCAGATGCTGAACACTCTCTCTTTAGGTTTGGGCGTGAGGATCTTTTAGCCACTATATTGTCAAGGATGGATGGGGGAGGATCAGGAGTGAAAAGAGTACCGTCGTATGTCGCCCCTGACCTAGCCACCGACATCCGCAGGCATATATCTGCTTCCATCCGACAAAGAAAAGGGCCATTTCCTTGCCATTTTCTATCTGAGTCTGTTACATTTTCTCTTCCAGCAGGTTAGTTTTTTTTATTTACCTTTGAAATATACTGTATCTCGGTTCTTGATTACCCCTCTCACAGCCAAGGTTGTGAAGTTAATACTTACTGTATTATCTTTTAAGTGAAAGATGTTCTGTTGCTTATCAGTGGAGCAGCTCACATGACGAGAATTATTCTGTCATCCTATCACAAAAAATCTAACAGGATTTGATTTTTCTCTGATAGCTCTTCTGAGTATAGAAAGGTTGAAAGCTATTTCAGTTTGCCTCACAAGCTAGTGTCATAGAATAATAAAAAAACACAAGATTCTGTAGTTAAGAAAAGGAAACACTTTGGTAAATATGCAATAGGTCAGATACAGGTACAGTACTGTACAGTAATTAATTAATGTTTCTTACTGCCTGATAGAAATTGAAGATTTGCCTGGAAGTGTTCAGGAGCAACTCTTTGAAGAACTTTTGGACCGAGATGCCCAGAAGCAATTAGAAGAGGATGCCCCCATTATTAATTGGTCTTTGGAAATTACCGATAGATTGGGGTCAAGACTGTATGCATTATGGAATCGTACTGCAGGTTAGAAAAATATTTCTATACTTTTCAGCTAAAACTGTTCTAGTCATTGTTGAAAGGATAAAATTCTTACTTGTATCAAGTACAGTTACTGGTAACTGTAAACAGAACCATACAGTAAAACTGTCTTCTATAGGTTAAATGAGATACAAAATTCAAAGGTTTGTACAGGAGACACACTTGTAATTTTACTATGATGGTTCTTTGCTGTGCCCATGCTGAGGAATCTTACTTAGGTTTGAGTCTCTGAGGTACCCAGGAAGTTTTTCACTCCTGCCATACCACTACTGAGAATTGATTGGCTGCTCTCACAAATAAACTAGCTAAGGTATCCTGGCCTTGTGCCTGTTCACCCCAGAGTGGGATAATATAAGACATGGATGTTGCCTTTCCCTAAAAGAAAGGGGCAGAATTGTTGATGGTGCAGAATTATTTTGTGATAGTTTTTTATAGTGGTGGCTTCCCACCATGAGTGTTAGTATGATATCTGTAGTGACAAAGACAAGTTTAGTTTTTTCAATGTATCATTCTCTCTACTGTATATGGTTGCGTCTCCTTGGAGAATTATTTACATTATAACTGAATATGAGAAAATTGAAAATGCTTTACTGAAACCATTTTTTTTTTAAGATACAAGATTTCAAAAGTAGCTTACAGAACATTGACTGGAGGATATAATTAGCATATTCTATATTTGCTATTGATTAATCACTGAGATTCTTTTTCTTTCTTACAGGTGACTGTCTATTAGATTCAATACTTCAGTCCACTTGGGGTGTGTTTGACCGTGAGAATGTCCTCCGAAGAGCATTATCTGATAGCTTGTCTGAAGCATCACATCTGTAAGTAATTTGTATGTGTATACTGTAATTCTAATCTATATTAGCAGTGTATTATAAAATATAGTAATGTGATAATTTTATCATTCTTTTTGCTATATTTTTATGATAAGAGAATGTACGAATGGAGTTAATATTTAATTAATTGCTTTATATTTGTGATCTTCAAGGTTTTACCCACGGTGGAAAGAGTACGAGCGTTGGCAGGCTCGTCTCTTAGACTACTATGTACCCGAGGGCCAGGTGTTGGAAGAGTGGGCAGAGCTGATATGCCTCGCATCTCAGCCTGGTGCTGCCTTGGAGCAGCTACACATCTTCGTCCTTGCTCACATTCTGCGCAGACCCATTGTAGTGTATGGGGTTAAATGTGTCAAAAGCTTTCGAGGAGAGGACCTTGGTTATGCTAGATTTGAGGGTAAGTTTTGAACAGCTTGTATTAATAAGTATAACTTTATTGTAAAAAATGCAAAAATCAGGAATGGCTGCCCCAAAACCACCATGTAAAAAAACAATATATAGTTCTGTATAGTATTGATATAATGTGTTCCCTTTGTCCAAGAAATAATTAAAGTATATTGTATTGTACTGTATTACATTTTAGGTGTGTATCTACCTCTTCTGTGGGAGCCATCATTTTGCTGGAAGTCTCCCATTGCTCTTGGCTACACCCGAGGCCACTTCTCAGCACTTGTCCCTGTAGAGCCTGACACACCAGAAAATCTGGGAGCTGGTAAGGCACATAAAACGGTGGTGATGTAAATTACGTGGTTATAATAACTGGTTCCCTTTATGTAGACAACTTTTCCACTGCAAATGCATTCTGTGATGCATTTAGCCTCTAGTACACATGGTGTAATTTTTTACTGCCACCAAGGTCAGGTTCCTCTTACTTGTAATTGGGAAGCCCCTTATTTGTAAGAGGGCAGTATAGTACAGTCTTTATTGGCCATTGTTTTATCACGCTGACATTATCATCATCAGGTCTTATTTATCTTCTTTCAAGAGATGGGAGCTCCAGATCCCAGGATGGAAAGGGAAAATCAGATATAAACAAGATGAGGAACAGTCTACTTGTGAAATGCCTCATGCTTGCATTCATTTCCCCTTTCAAGCCCATTTAATTCTCAGCTCCTCCACAAGAACCTTAGTACTGTACATCCACAATGAGCTATCAAATTAAAACTGGATTGTCAACATTACACTCATTCTAGGCCAGTGTACTTTTCAGTATTTTCTTTCACTATACCAATCGCCAAATAATTTATTGTTCTTACTTTAGTATTTATGAGAGCTGCAGATATACTGCCATGGTCATAATTATTTTCATCCACTCTCTTCTATTTCCTACTGATTCTGGGCATTGTGGTTCTATCCAGGAGTCCACATTGAGGAGGGAAACAGCAGGATGATAATTATATGCTAAAGTATAAATATATGATTATATTAGACACTTTGGCCTAGCACCATGAAGAATCCATAGTTTATCTCACCAGACTGGTTGTGTATGTTATGCAATATGTTTGAGTAGGTGAAAATTATGCATTGCTTATTGAGTAAGTTTTTCCCCCAAGGAGCTCCCTTGTGTCAGATGTTCTGATATTCATTATCCATTCCAAGATGAGGTAATTGGCTCCAATTCATATGAAATTGTGATGGCAACTGACACACTGTAAATAAGCTCCTTTATTCATTTTAAGGGAAAATGTCCTTTTGAAAGATGTCTACTTTCTTCCTGCAAACCTACTGTAAAGTATTGTTGTTAATGTTTGTTCCATGTTATTCATCATCAATACCCCATTTCCCTTTTTGCAAGGGGTGGGAAGGCTCTTATTGTGCCAGTGCAGGACAAATGACAGGCAAAGGGTTCAGCTCCGAGGTTATTTGAGCCATTGGTGGGGTCATTGTTAGAGAACGGGTCCCCCCCTCACTCCTCCCCCTCCCAGATTTGTAGGGGTACAAAGCTGACTGCACCATTACAAAAATGTTGAGTGAAGGGGATGCCACTTCTTGAACAATGATGCATATTAAGAAAATTAAGCCAATCACATAACCTCCCAGCAGAGGTATTGGTGCTATACTACAATGTAGACCAAATCAATCCTGTAGGCTGTGCAACCATCAAGAACCTCCTTCCCCTCTCCCTCCTTCTCATATCCTGTGCTTTTTCTCCAGCTCTTGCAATCCCTCCTGACCTTTTCCAATGTGTGCTGCCAGGTAGAATCACAATGACCAGAAGCAGAGGGTGGATGATATTATGATCACAGCTGAACATTGATGCACATCTCCTGAAAGTGAATGTTCATCCTGTTTTGTGTTGAAGTGACTGGTCATGTGATTTTTTGTTATACTGTAATATGGTTTTGATTTCAGGTGCAATTCTTGACGCTGGAGAGTCACAAGTGGTGTTTTTGCCTCTGATGACTCATGATGCAAAACTCTTACCTGTCCACTTCCTTACACAGGCAGAGGTTAGTAAGGTCTTTTATTTATTCGTGGTCATCGTTGGTTTAACACTTCTAATTATTCCAACACTTAATTGTAAAATGTAGTAGTATATGACAATGATTACACTATTACAGTCTCATCTTGCTTTTCTCAACAAGGATAAAAAAATTGAAATTAAATATATAGAGATGTAGATATCTCTCCTACCCTGTATATGATAGAAAAAATCACAAAACAATAAGGAAATGGGAGAAACCACATGTATGTAATCCTCAGACAACCTATGAGGGTCAAAATAGTAATTAGTATAAAAACTCATCATTGCTTAAGGCAAAAACTGCCACTGTAGTATACTGTACAGTAGGTGATATTATAATTAGTAGTTTTGGCACAGGTCAATGTGAAATTAAAAGTTACTATATTGTACAGTAGGCTCATATAAGTCTTTTCATCTCTGGCAGGTTGGTTGTGAAGAGACTCTACTCCGACAGTGGCTCGAAGTGTGTGTGAGTGAGGGTGGGGTCTTAGTGGCACAACAACACCTCACCAAGAAACCACTTGCTGTTGCCCAGATGACTGAAGAATGGCTTAACCATTACAGGAGGCTGGCGTGAGTGTTCCTTCTTTAATCAGAACTTGCTGCCACTGTAGAATCGTAGTCTTGGTGTTATATAACTTTTAAAATTATATAGTGACCAGTTGACTGGTCTCCTTATCAGGCCTTTTATGGGTTTCAGAGGCTGTGTGTCACTGTTTTTCGAGGATAATACAGTCGGATCAGTATGATATTTTGCCACAGATTGTTTCACACCGTCCGTTAATTTTCGGTGATATACTGCAATACCAATAGTAGATAATAAGGGCACTTTATCTATAGTCGCAAGCCTTAAGTCAAACGCCAGCCAGTATTCATGAAAGGTAAATGAACAAGATATCTATGACGTACCACTGAAGCTCCACCCACCTCCCTCTTTCCATCCCTCACTCACCTTTCTCTCTCCCTCCTTCCTCCACCTCTCTGTGTGTCTCTCTCTCAGACACATACGGCAACAGGTGGTGTGTTTTTGTGGTTGTTCAAATCATGGACGAGTTGTTTCTGCATAGCGATGAAGACTAAAATAAAATGTGTGCTGTGTATTTTGTTTTCATCTTTTTCCTGCAATCATGTCTCTCCTTCCTTTCGTCGTAAACATTGGCATATTAATAAAACGGGCCTGCAACCACCCCTCCCTATTCTTATCAACTTCGTATAAATGTCTTTCTGTCCCCCTCCTCATTTTTTGTTTTTGATTGTTTGTCTTATTGACGCAAGAGTCTTCCTCAATGCACTTACTAACTATATACGTACTACCCTTCCTCCCCCGCCATATTTATTTCCTCATGCCTTCCCTATGCGTACATGACCAGAAAAAAATCACAAAGCATAACTGGCCCATCAAACCTGACTTCCAACACAACCTGACAAATACCACCTGCTATATAATTACACCTCAAAAACACACAACACCTGAAAACCACCAAACCATTGCTATGCCAGTACTCTCTGTAGTTATCACACACCACCCAATCCTACCCTCGTCTTAACTTTCAGGTTATCAGTCACTATTAGACATATTAAACTATAATTGAAACACATAATGCATGCTTCAATTTTATATGTGTATATTATGTGCAAGAGTGCCTGTATTTTCTGTATTATAGAGAGAGACAGTTAGATGGTGGAAGAAGGGAGAAAGAGGGGTGAAGGAGGGAGAAAGAGGAGGGAAGGTGAGTGGAGCTTAAGGACTATCATCACAGGTACGTCATGAAAACCTTGTTCGTTCCTTATGACTGATGTACTGTATTACTTTATCCCCACGACTCTAAGTAAAGTGCCCTTATAATCCACTTTTGGTATTGCAGTATATTGCCAAAATTTAGCAGATGGTGTGAAAAAATCTATGGCAAAATATCATACTGATCTGACTGTTGGTTAATAAGTTATCCTTGAAAAACAGTGACACACGGCCTCTGAAACCCATAGTAATTTGCTAGTTTAATACTGTACAGTATTAAGAATGAAGTTAAAATGTGGGAGGCCATGAACATAGACTTTCATGTCATTACAGATGATGCACTCTCATCTATAATTAGTATCATTATCTATATCAGATAATTAATGTTAGAAATTTGGCTAACACCAGGGAGTTAAAGTTACAGTATATTACTCTCTGATTATGTATATGAGTTGTCATACCATATTTTAAACTATTGTACAGTTACCAACTATAATGTCTCTTTGCAGCCTATGAATCCTCTCAACCTGGTTACTACCTTACAATAATTATTTACTAGAAGAACTTTTGTTCTCTGGGAAAATCTCAAGACTCATTATTTCAGGTTTGGATAATTCACATCATCCATCATACCTGTACTTTTGTGCTAGAGTGATTCAGACTCATTTTCCTTCATAACTGATGACATTAATTTGATTGCTTGGTGAATAGACATCTTGGGAACCATTCACGGACAGTAATCCCTCGATATAACGAAGCTCGCTACTGTACCTAAAGAGAAGCAAGCTAGGCTAAAACTGTTAAGTCAATTTATCAGTAAATTTACAGCCCCCCAACTGTGAAACCCTGTAAGGGAATATGGTAACTATTGGAGGAGAGTATTTACTTGTTTGTGCATGTACCTAGGGTTTATGCAGGATAGTTATTACCTCACCAGAGAAGCTATTTCACTCCTTGCCCCCAACTCCCTCCTTCCAAGATATGACTCCAGTGCCTACTTTATGTGTGGCTTTAGTTATATAACTAACATATACATGTATCTTGGGAAAGGATATGTTATTGTAAAAAAATCAATAATATTACAGACAGATGGAATGTGCTCCGTACCACCGCCCTATCACCAATCAAGGCTACTCCAGTGATGGGGACTCAGAGGAGGAGTAAAAGACTCTCACCTCTTGGATTCTCTCACAGGTAATCAAGTTTTAATTCATTGCCTGTAGAATTTACAGGACTTATGTCAGCAGTTAGCATTAGCATGAATTGTGTTCTTTCTTAAGTTACAGTTGTGTTATTTCTTAGTTCCAGTTGTGTTTTTTTATTCCAACAATTTGACTCCAAAATGGCTACATCAGGTTGATTTAGAATTACCACTCACATCATTAACGTATGTGAGTGTCAAATCATGAAAATTATTTCTAGTGTAAATTCTGTGTGTGGTTTGTGTGTAAACCAACATTACTCATGTCAAAATTATGGAGATTTTTGAAATGTCAGGTTTACTTATGTTAACAATTGAATGAGACTGTCTTTATGTATATCAATAACTTTCAAAAAGTAAAGTATTCTGGAAATTATAATACATGTACAGGTGCCCAAGAAAAGACTGCAACCAAATTTGCTGGTGTGTGGCAATATCTGGCAGCTGCTCCAAAGTAAAACACTCATATTTTATCAATGGATCACTCAGAACATATAACTGTTGTAAGCATTAATGTAATTAGCTGAAGCCAATAACATTCATCCATACAATGGGTATAAGTTCTTAGTGATCCATTGATAAAATGGGAGTGTTTACTTTGGAGCAGCTGTCAGATATTGCCACACACCAGCAAATTTGGTTGCAGTCCTTTCTTGGGCAACTGTACATTGTATCATGCCTTAATATATAACTGATAACTGTATGATGTATATCAGTTATACATGATGAATAGTGAAGGAATAAAATTTTTCACTTCAAGGGGTCTGTGTGAAAGAAATTGTAGGTTTGTAATTTGGGCCAACTACAAAATCAAGTGTACAATTAATGCAGGCTGTTTTTATCTTTGCAATATGGTGGTTTTGTATGTATAATTTTGGCGTAGATGATGGGAAGTTTAAATCCATAATTTATATTAAGTTAATGCAATGTTTTGTGCAAAAATAAGTGTACCATATTTATTATTTTCTTTTAGAAGTTAGATTATTTGGTACAGTACTGTACATATACCTGACACAATATGAAAATGTACCAGTTATGCAACCGTGCATTGTGTTGAAAACATCCACAAAATGAGGAAAATATACTGAAAAGGTGATACACGCTGTAAATTTTTACCTATCTTATGATATAAGTTAGTAAAGGTTGACAATTTCTTAATCCAAACCATGGAGACCAGGCACCTTTTGGAATTCAGAATTTTTGGGAAGTCATATACAGTGGTAATTCCCACACCATAATCTTCTGTAAGATGCCTAACACATACAACATGATTTAACTTCTGCAACAACTTTGCTTTCTGTACTACTGCATTGATAATACCAGACACTTCCTTTTCTGCTTTTCCTTGTTATCCATAGGGGAATATACCGTACAGCTCTTTTTGACATTTTCAGTTTTCCAAGAAAAAATAATAAATAAAAACTATCCATGTGCACATCTGACTTGTTTAAGCAATGCAGGAAAACTGTGTGGAAGGAGTAGTCACAAAATCACAAAAATACAGAAAAACAAAAACATGTCTGCGAGAAGTAGAGCCATGTCTGACAACTGAGAAACGGCTACATGACATGGAGATAACGTGGGTTAGGCTTGGTGCAAACAATTCCTGATGTGCAGGCGAGCTGGAACATGGTTTGTTACAAATCAAACCTGATCAGAACAAAAGTGATATTTCATGCTCTATGAGTCTACAAAATTCAATTCAGTCACAATATCATAAAACAGCAAAAATATATCAGTGCATAGCAGAATCAAGTATGACTACTGTATTAGGATGACAGAGAAACAGATGCATGACACTTCACACTCCATAAATATACCTTCGATTTTCGGAGCTGTTCGGTTTGGGTGATTCCAAACAAGAGATTGTTGACCTGTACCTGTAAAGGTGATTTTTGTTTTATATATACTGTATATATATTAAACTCAGTAAGCATTAGTTTGGGCCAGATTTACTACTGTGTTTACTTCAAAATAGCACTGAAGAAAAATTAACTTAAACAATTTTTAATCTAACCAAAAGAAAGAATTCTCCTACAGCACAAGTTGTCTGGTATCCAGATAGTTGTTTCATACAAAACAATGTGCAGCTATCACTGCTGAATTTACTGGATAGTTACATTTAATAAATCATCGTATATTGTTAATAATTTTGTTTAAGCACATTTTTTATTTTAACCAAACAATTTATGACAGAAAATGTAGATCTCGGTCTTTAAACTTTGTTTTGTCTTCTACTCTGGACATGAACATTATGCCCATACCGAGGCTCCAGGTGCTTTTCTAAGAAATCTGCCCAGTCTCTAGTGATTCCAAGCAGTATAATATTCCAAAGTTCTTTTTGTCACAAAATGTCTCGCTCGCCTGAAATAGATTGGCAAATGTCAGCCAGAACAATGCAACAGGTGAGTGCACATGAAGAAAAGTCATGACGTGTATGTTTTGGTAATGACCTGGACCTCATTTCAATTAGAAAATAGCATTGTATGGGAAAGAACAGAAGTTTTAAAACAAATGTGTTGAAGAGAGAGAAAGTATAAAGAAATTTTATTGGAATTGTGGTAAGGTGTTGATATAAGTTTAGTTTTTAAATTACTGAATATAACTTGGACAGGGTGACATCAATATACTGTACTTGTGAACTATTAAAAAGCAGACAACATATATGATTTAAACTTGAATGCCATCCTCTTTAATGTACAGTAGTCACCCTGTGCATAGACACACTGGTCTTAGTGCTTCTGCTATCATTGGAATGGTCCTTGGAAATCCCGTATCTTAAGCTTTTCAAGCACCACCTACAGTTTGCACTGGATTTCCTCCATGGTGTTAAAATGGTGCCTCTTCAGCTTGCATTTCATCTTGTGGAAGAAGTTGCAAGAAGGTATATAGTTCTACATTAACATTTCAAGGGAGTCGGGACTGCATTGCTGATTTTCCGAGATTGACACAGAATTTGCTGTTTACCCTTGGCTACAGCCTGAGGTCCATTCTGTCATTGCAATTGACTACACAAAATACCTGCAGCAGTCCAGAGTTCACAGCATGACATGCCACAGTTAGGTATCGCTTCATAAAGAGATCACTTCGAAGGGGATGGCGGCCAAAGTTAACACCTACTGTCCAGTAGTCTTATTTTTCAGGCAAATACATAGAGCCCATACTCTGTGTTTACATGGTCTGCTGTAATTGCGCCAAGTGCGGATTATTTTGGGGGATATTTTTGGTGCTATGGCTATAATCTCGACACTGGTGGTTGTACAGTAAACCGTACTAGAGTCAGTGCCTCATCCCCCAACTACCCTCACCTTGTGATTTATTGACTTCTGTATTACCTACACTTAACTTTAGGGCTCAAAACCACCTGGAAATGGTCTGCTAACCACTAAAACGGAAATGAAAGAAAAGTGTTTTGATGAAAACATTAGTGAACAACAGTCTGTGTTGGCAGAACAGAGTGGAAGAGTATGTAAAGGAGAGAAACATGAGGGTGAGGGGAGGGCTGGACCGAGTGAGGAGGGAGTGTTTGAACAGGGAAGACTGGAGACTTTTCTGCCGTGGCCACCCCCTTGGGGGGAGTTCCCGGAGGGAACGAGGCGTCAGAGCTATAGATAGATAGATAGATAGTCTGTGTTAGCCACTGTAAGATCTGAGAACGGTGGGGATGAGATGGTTGGAGAGGAGGAAATTCCAGCTATCTTATCAATTAAATGTTTCTAGGCATAAATAAAAAGAAAGGAACTTTTGAAAATTTACCCCGGCTGGAGGGTGTTTGAGATGGAATTCCCCACCTAGTTGGCATTGGTTAAGGCTTAAGGCAGGTATGTTGTTTGCATTTAATAGGTGTAGTCAGAGATCTCTTTGATCGCACCTCATACATAATGAACAGTTTTTTAGCCATTTTACTAAAACCAATAAAAATTTACAAGTACAGTACAGTACACTCAACCAATGATATCAAGACACCGCACAGCATGTAATTCTGTGTTTAAAAAATTAGGTTCTCACTTTGTTGTTATTCGTTATCAGGAAATTGCGACTAGAGTCTTGTCATTTAAGTTTTAATCTAAGGAATATCCTAACTGTTTGAAAGACCAACTGACACTGTTGACACATCTTTCCATATTTCACATTACAGTAGTAATACTGTACGTGATACAGTAACGTACACCTGGATTATACACTAACTCTATGATAGATTTTCTTCTAAGCAAAGTAGCCCTCAGGATAATAAAATTTTTAAAAATGTGATTTGATTTCCACTGATGTTATTGTAAGATGAAAGTGCTGAGCTTTGGTTTATTGATGTGAACAGACAAAGGCATTCATTCTGTTGACAATAGCTTTATCATGAAGAATACCATAGGTATTTGGAAGGCGTACAGTGTACAGTACTGTAGCTTTAAAATATACCCATAAGTGGTGACTTTTCCAGATGTACAGTACAGTACTGGAATAAACTAATTTGCAATCGTAGGAGAAATGGAGAAAGTAATAAAGGTCCATGTCCTGCAATGGACTAATTAATAGCTGATGATGATGAATGATAAGAAATAAAGAAATAATTCTATTCTATTCTATTGACTTTATGCTGTTGTGGATTAGGATACCTATAGAGTATAGATTATGATCATTTAGGTAATTAAAGTAGAAACATTAATAAGTTGGAAAGAGCTGTGATTAAAGAGATGAGAGACATTATTTCTGGTTATGCACACATTAATGAGTTCTAGAATCTTTCTATCTATAGCTCTGACGCCTCGTTCTCTCCAGGAACTCCCATCAAGGGGGTGGCCACGGCAGTAGTGCCTCCAGTTCTCCCTGTTCCAACACTCACTTCTTACTCGGTCAAGCCCTCCCCTGCCCCTCATGCTTCTCTCCTTTACATACTCTTCCACTCTGTTCTGCCATCTAACTGGAGGTCTGCCTCTCATACCACATCCCACAATTTCACTTCCGTACACCTTCTATACAAATTCCTCACCTTGCATTCTCTTTACATGTCCAATCCACCTTAAAGTATTATGTTTCACTCTCAACCACTCCACATTCAATACCAATTGCCTTCTCACTCATACCACATCTCTCATACACACTCTCACTACTTTCTCCATCCCACCTAGGAAGTCCACATGCTCCTCTCAAGTAACTCATTTCCACTGCACCTATTCTAGACTAATGAGCCCTACTCCATGTCCACGTCTCTGATGCATATATCAGTGTTGGCAGGATTATACTATTTCGTAGTCCCCTTTTCACTTCCATACTCACACTTCTACCCTTCATAATCCTCCCCAGTGATCCTATGACCTATCTACCCCTCACTGCTCTCTCCCTAATTACTCCTTCCATAATTCCATGTTTACACAAAACTGTACCCAGGTACTTAAACTCCTTCACTTCCTCCATCCTATCACCCCTCAGAGTTATCTCACACTTCATCCCAGTTGGTACTCCCACTCTGTAAGGTGTAGCAAAGCAATCACTTCAGTTTCTGCTCTCTCCAATACCATCACTTTACTTTTACCCACATTCACCTTCAGTTTCCTTCGTTTACACACACTGAAAATCATTCACCACAATCTGTAAATTCCTTTCACTCTCAGCCATCAACACAGTGTCATCTGCAAACAAACTTGCCACCAAGGACCAATTTACTTCATTCAGCCTCAACTTCACCCCCAGACCATTCACTTTGGCTTTCATCTCTCTCGTACAACCATCCATATATATATATTGAACAGTCATGGTGACACAACACATCCCTGTCTCAACTCTACACTAATATTAAAACTCTCACTTAGATCACCCTCTACCCGTACACATGCTTTTGCATCTGCATAAAAAGCCTCGATGCCTTTCAGCAAAACCATAAATAAATTCTCATAAGAATTAACCATAAATTCTCAACACCTCTGTCATAGCTCTCTTATCATATGCCTTCTCCAAGTCCATGAAAGCAGCATACAACTTCTTACCCTTCCCAATATATTTCTCCACTATTAATTTTAATGCAAGATATTATTATTATTACAATGAAAACCAGCACTAAGCCCAGAGGGAATATTTGACACTAGGGCAGTACATTAGAGATGAAATAGATTAAACTACCATTTAAAGCTTCAGGATATATGGGAAAAAACTGTGTATGGGAATGAAGAGGATTTGCTATGAAGGTCAGCTAGGGAGGGAGAATGGCCAAGGAAAAAAGGGATGGGAGGGCCAGCCAGTAAGGAGATTGAAATTGGGAGTTGTTGACGAGATAATAGACTGTGACTCAAACCCAGCATGGATAGGCCAGCCCCCACGAAAACCTTGCTAAATTCATGAAGTTGGCAATCTCCCTGACAACAAATCTGCCATTTTCCAAAGGGTATTGCATACAACAGAAAGAATATTGAGTACTGTACAGTAGTACTAGTATCTACTATGAAATCTATTACAGTAGTTAAAAATGAAATTTATACATTTCTTGATTGAAAGATGTGTCTAATAATTATGAAAACTATATTTTTTAAGATAGTTTATAAAGAAATTATCTTGGTATACACTAAGATATTCTACGTTTTATATACTGTATCAGAATATATATAGGAAAAATGTACAGCTTATTCTGAAGAGGAATGAATGGATTTTTGCCTAAAATTCAAGTACAGTAGTGAATTAATTGTCTCTAACATGAATGATGCTCAGGCAAAGCTAGAAAACAGATTTTTATTAACGGGGTTATCTTGGAACCTTTTTACCCACTAAGATGCTAAAAATAAATAGGATATTAGCTGCAATCTATCCTATACAGGGTATCTCGCGAGTTGTAGCAAAGCCAAAGGAAGATGAAAGATATGCAATTTTAAACAAAAAATACAGTAGGTTCGCATAGTGTGCGACAATTTGGGTGAGAGATGGGCTCGTGTACGTATAAAATCGCATAGTATGAATACATGTATGTATATATGGCAAAAATTACTTATGGGCAGCAACTGCCTCAAATTGACAATTTACAGAGACGTTATACGCCAATATGCAGGGTACGGTACAGTATTTGGTAATTGTAATTTGATTATGAGTCACAGTAGTAATCAATATAAGTTGTTGCCAAAGAAATAACAGTACAAAAGCACACTAGAAGTGCGAGATGTATAACAGGGATCTTCCCAAGGTCGCACCACTACCCTCATCCATTACTCCCACTATCATTGCATTCAATGTTGATTTCATTCACTTCGTCCATAAACTCTTAAAAGTCAAGGGTGGCCACCACTGAACACATAATAAAGATAGTGAGATACTGTACCACTCTTTCAAAATGATTGCTAGGTTATTGGTACGACTTAGCTGTTAGCCAGTCAAGAGTAGAAACACCAAAACTCCTCACAGTCCATAATATAGCCTGCATGGGCTATATACAGCCATGGTGATGGTAATACTGGAAAGGCCTGAGCTAGTAATAGGGGGTTACCTGTAGTAACACTGACTCTAGCCTAGAAAGGGTTTTATTTGAATTCGACAGCCAAGGAGAGGTAGAAAAGATCAAATAAATATTATATAATATGTGGAATATAAAAGAAAACATAAGGGGAAACTAGAAATGAAGTAATCAGCAACACATAGAAAAAGAAAGAAGACTGGGGGCCATTGAAAAGGCTATCCCCTGAAACAATATCACAATTACGTGGGGTGGTGGATAGAGCTTAGACCACCCCATACTCCAGCCATCCCAACCCTCCCTCACTTTGCCATGGCGAAGGCAGGTGATGGTTGGTAGAGTGTAGGGTTGGGGGCAACAAGTTGGCAACAATGGAGATGGGGTTACACAGGACGTGAGGGAGTGGGAAAAGGTGGCTGGTGGGGGGCAGCTGGTTGTAGCATGGGTTTGGGGGAGTGGCTAGTATCATGTGGAAACCAGATTTAAACGTGCTTCAGGGGACGGCTGCGGAATTGGGCCACTGGGCCACAAAAATGTGCTCGATGGAAGCATTCTATATAAGATAATAAAAGGGGCTAATTTGGGAGTTCGTTGCTCAATAGGTGAAAAGCGTACTATACGAACCTACTGTTCTTAAAACATATTTTAACTATGTAAACTATTTCTTCACACTACAGATGCAGATGCATGTGCAGGTGCAAGTACTCTCCTCATGCACACGCATTCTCTCATGCACAAGAATACTTACACATGGAGAAGGAAGATCTGAAACGTATCCTTTGGTTGGCAAAGACCTTGATTATTCTATTAATTTAATATTTGTATGCTGTGTTTGCTTTAAATGCAGCAAAAAAGCAAAATACAAATTATAAAAATATATATATATATATATATACAGGGTGTTCTTGAACTCCACTAAACTTTGCATTTTCACTAGAAATGCATAATCAAGGAGATAAATGACAACTAAGAAATGTACAGTATGTAGGGCAACTGAGTTGCCAAAACAGCTCTAAACACTGAACGTATGATGTAACAGTAACACTGTGAAATCAAATATAGAACAGTAATGGTATTGTTCAGGATAACCTGCTTACATGTTTTGAATGAATTCAGGCATGCATGTAAAGATAAATTGCTGAATATTGTGTTTAGCAGGAAATTAACATAATTATCTCTGTGCGACCATAGCGAGGGAGATGTTCAAGATTTGCAACTCTGTAAATGAATGGGATTGAGCAGATCCAACCAGAACCTGAGGGACTTTAGCATTGATCAATAGTAGAATCAAGCATGTAATTAGTATGTTGCAAATGTAATTCAAATGTTCAAGGGCACAGTGTTTCAGTTATTGTACAACACAGAAAACACATAGTGCTATTAACATTCGATCATAACTATTGGACAGTATGGTATGTGGATTTACTGTACAAGTATATGAGTGAGTGGTAAAGGTGTACCATCAGTGTTTGGATTGGTACAGTTTCTTGGGCTTGAACAGCACTTGATATTAATTTACGTTGAGGTTCATATTTTTACATTTCCCTATAGAAGAAGGTGGATTTGTATTTCAATGGGGAACCATTCCCCAAGTTTGTTGGAGTTAAAAAAACACCCTTGTACTTGTATATATTGCAATGAGTATTGTATGACTTTTAATAACACTCCTTGGTTTTTATATAAATACTGTACTGTAAAATGAACACTCACTGCCCAAAGTCCTGTCACTTGTCTCATTTGATGGTGAACAATGAAATTCATATTGTCGAAGGCAAGAGGCTTCAAGAGACCATGGATAGAAAGGTTCAAATTCAAACAGAAAAGGAAATAATAATTGAAGCACAACATAATTAACCTCAAAGTTTACAGTCTGATAGGAGACATGACAAGACTTCAGATAGTAAGTGTACATCTTGTATGGTTGTAAATTAAAGAAAATGTGCACCTGTTTTGTATGATGATTATGTATGCTATAAAAAGAATGAATGGAAAGTATGGCAGAGCATAAAAATATGCTTATTAATATTAATGTGAACCTTGATAGGCTTCATAGAGGTAGCAAAGAAAACAATTTACAGTTCCCTCTGTTCTGCTGTGCCCTATCTTGCATTTGTGTATGATTGGCTGTTAAGTTAATGTACAGTAAAAATATATTGTTTGGTTTTATGAAAGAAGTACTTTACTGGATAATTATAGAGTTATGAACATGTTAGAGCACTTGTAAATCTTAATGAACACACCAGAGGTGAGATTAATTTACTCTTCACAGTCAACTCAGGGTTGGTCAATGTTCTATCAAGATTGTAGACTAGCTTTTCTCATCCTCTAATGGTTGTATGGCTACCTGCTCTCATAAAACAGCATAATAAAATTACAGTTAAACCTCAAAGATCCAGACTATTTGGGGGGGGGGGGGACCCTGACAAGATCTTGGAAAATCCAAATTTCAGCATAATTTTGTAATAAGCTAGGCTATGGCTAATAACGCTCAATTTAGACTCTAACATCATATCCACTTATTCATTAACATTAAACAAAAAGGCATGGAAAGTGTAAAATTAAAAAGAATAATGAGAATGAAAAAGCAAAACGGAGTGAGATGATAATACGTACAGTAGGTAGAAAACCGTGGCCCACTCAGCTACTCCTTTTAAATACATCTGAATGTCACTGGTGAAAACATAGCTTACTGAAATTAGTAGTACCGAGTTAAGTTTACTTTTAGCTTTTGCAGAAATAGAAATATATGAACTTGTAATTTTACTGTACATACATTCTATTGATCACCACATGAACAAAATCGGACTGTTCAGACCAAGTGCCTAAACTAAACAATGACTGCTGTTATGAATGAATGGCAGATGATATGGAGTAGCTTTACTAAACTGAACACTGATACATAATTATATTGTAAATGCATTCTGATGATCACTACATGAACAAGTCGGACTTTTTGGATATGTGCCTAATGAAAACAATGACCACAGTTATTTGTGGTTGGCAGATATATATAGAGCTGTATTATTTATTAATTTTGCTGGGAAAAAATGTATTACAGTACAGTATATCTATGTACTGTACTTAATGTACATAATATATTCTTCTGATAACCATATGAGCAAAATCGAATAGAATGTATACCTAATGTAAACAATAACTGCTGTTGTGAGTGGCAGACTATAACCTGTATCTAAGCAGCTGTTTCTGTTTCCAGATCTTTGTAAAATCTGGATCATTGAAGTTTTACTGTATGTATCATTATACTTGACAATTATTAAACTATTCCTTGCATATGCTGCTGACAAAGAAATCTGTACGACAAATTGCATTTTTACTGCCATACAAAATACCTCTGAAAACTTCCACAAGTTTTACCAACAGTCAGTATTAACAGGAAAAGTTATTTAGATGAAATACAGTATGCACTTGGACCTCATTGTTTCTGCCCACCTAAGTGGATCAGCAGTTAAAATTCAACTTCAGTTATAGATGGAAGCCCATAAAATTTAGTATTAATGTACTGTTTACATATTATTCAAGTTATCTACAAATTCTTTTAGCCCAAAGTTAAACCAAATTACTGACATTGAATAAATTACTGGAGATATTGCAAGTTTGACCTTGAGTTGAGAAAATTAACATGGAAATTAATGCATCAATACCTGCCTATTTGTATAGTATAGTACAGTATATCTAAAGTATACTGTATTACTGAATTTCTTGTATGGTCAAACTGAAACTTTTTTGAACCACTGGACATTATGAGTGTCTTATTCCAATAAAAAATTGCTGAACCAACAAGAATCAGTGTCTTCAATAAACATTTTACTCTGCCACTAAGAATATCCCAGAATCTTCTAGTAGAATCAATAAAGATTTTAAACAGATTACAGTAATTAGGTAACCACCACATAAATTAACACAACACAAGGATCATCCAGCACCTCTATATCCATGTTACGGATATTCTGTAGTAAATAATGGATGTTCTAAAGGGCTGTTCCGGAGGAATTAAGGATTATATACTTTGTGCATATTACATTTACTACATTTTGATAATTACTATGGGCCTCCATTCTGTTTGAATACTTGGATTTTACCTCCTTGTTGACCTAAGTGGGCTAGAATCTGGTTTTGAGAGTACAGTATATTAATATCCTTTGTTAAAAGAATACTTTCTAAAGTTGCAACAGTTTTATGTAATTGAAGTTCACAATATAGTCATATATATGGTTAAGCTTACAGTACTCTGAATTAATGTATTTGGCTGATTATTGCATACATATTGATTGGAACATGATGAAGACAGTATAATGTATATGTGTATACTTTTTAACACAAACAGTTCAAGTTAAATATTATATGCTGTTCAAGGAGGCTATGTGGGAATAACACAAACTGACATATTATTTGGAGTTCCTACAGGAAACTACCTAAATCAGACAGTTTGTTTCTTCCTATTTGATCATTTATCTTGTTCTTTCCGTCCAGTTTAATTGTGGGCCTCCTGAATGTAAACCTTCATTTATCCTCATTTCAGTTGTTTCACATTAATATCATTTATGATTACCTAATGTATATACGTATATGTAAAGTTCCGAATGTTAATCTGATGGTGATCCTATTCTTTAACATTCACCATATTCTGAATGTTCCAATTATTTATTTGATAACTGTTCTAAGGAAGTAAAATCAGAAATACTGTAGGATATAAAAATGTACTTCATAAGTTTACAAGTAAAACTTTGTGTTGTTTTTGCAGCAAATCATGGAAACATTTTATGCATCCAGCCTTCATTTCATCATGCCAAATGAGGTCAAACAAGTCTTGATACTAAAAAGAACACAAAATATACAGTATTAATTTGTATAGCACATATGTACTTATCAGGAATTTAATAATGATAAATATTTCTTCACTAATACCTTTTATTGTGGAAACATTTCCTTCCAAAGGGTGTGGCTGCCATACTCATTCTTGCTTTAGTTACAGAACTAAAATGATCAGTTATATTGAATCTAATAGAGCAAATCATTCAATGTTGATATAGTGACTGGCAATTCAAAGCACATGGTAACCTAATGGTAAAATAAGTACAGCATGCTTTTTCTTTGGACAGGAAATGAAATATTGATGATAATCATAATGGTTCTCATACACTTATTCATATATATTTCATCATTTGAGAAAAATGAAAATGTATGAGGTTTTTCAAAAAAACTCACTGAGCTGAGTGCTATATACTGCAAATGAAAGAAAGTGGCAGTAGGCAGCGTAATTAATTGGATGGACAAAGTGAAGTTAACGCAGGTTACTTTACTGTACTGTAGTGCACTGTGACACTTGCATTACAAGCTTGATGGATAGAGCTTCCTTCATTATTATGTACAATATACTGAATGTATATTGAAAACTTGATAATAAAAATATATTGGAGAAGTTACTGTACAAGAAAGAATAATATTTCTAGAAGGCACAATTCTTGAATCACTTTGGGCATTTTATAATTTTTTTGTTTAATTCTCTTTGTTACTAATGAAGTATGTTGTGAACTTATGAAAACAGGCAAACAATTACTTATATAGGACCGTTTTTAAGTCAAATTAATTTCTTTTCAGCTAAATCAATATCCTCATTTCATAAACAAGTAAATATGTGCTATATTAATATTAACTGTTATCTGAGGTTTTAAGCAAATTATGAAGTTTGTGTGCATCTATTTAAGACAAAGAGATCAAGGTTGTGAAGACCATACTAGGATGACCTCATATTCATCATCACTTTCAAGATGATAGTATTTAAAAATAGGGAGGCACTACACCTTTTCTTCAATGGGCAACTAAATATTGGCTATTTCAAAACTATCTTGATTGAAAGGAAAATTTCCTTCACTCTGAATATAAAAATAATAGTGAGAATGGTACTCTTTTGTAAAATATTTTACAATACAATTTAAAAATACAGTGAATGGAAGGTGGAATACCTCCTCCCCACATTTTAATACTATCAGAGTCAGCTTCTCCATGGTTACAGTACAAACCAACAACACACGTGTATTGAAATCACTCGAACAAATACCCTTTAGTGGTGTTCAGGGAGACTCCATTAGATACAAATTAAAAAAACTTGGGCTTTCTGAATATCCCTGGAAATGTTCCTTGATTTCACTGCACATTTATTAGCTGTCTTGACTATAAACTGGAATTTTGTAGTGTTGTCTGAAAGTCCCTTAGAGTTACGGTAATTATTGTGTGATGTGCAGCTGCCCGTGCAGATTTTTTATGCGCTTAGTTTTATCCAGAGTAATGAATATCTGCTAGATGTTTGTAAACTTTCTTCCTTTGAATTCTCTTCTTGGTGAAGTGCAGATGCAAATATGGGTTGAAGAGTTCCATTAGAGAAATACAGAATTTATTTTCTTGGCAGATTCACCTTAGAGTACTGTGTCCCTTTGTCACTATTTTTACCTAACTACAAGAAAGTGACTGTTCAGTACAGTATATGTTATTATTATTATTATTACAGTTCTAGAGACCTAATCTACAGTGTAGTAAATCTCCCATGGATTGTTTATCAGAGATTATTGTTATGTATATATAAAGAAATACAGAATGCTAGAGATGTTTCATTAAAACCTCCTGTATAATTGGTGGCAAAAGTCCTGTTGCCATCTGCCAAGTCACAACCTACAAAATAGAAATATAAGCTTCACAAGTTTATAAACAAAAAAACTAGAAAAGTGTATTAATTTGCTCCCTAAATATTGTAATGATGGATGGTGAATGTGTTTGTTTGATGATTAGCCATTATGTTATCCTTCAAGAAGCACTGTGTGAGGCAACAGAACTTTTGCCGCCATCTGTACATTTTATTTTATTATGGTATGCAATACAGGGCAATCAGACAATAAAGTGGAAGGAGAAGATGGGTAAATGTATGTGGATATGAGGAAGGGTAGGATGACATGGGATTAGGAGTTCTCACGAGCTGTGAAAGAAATATTTATGGGCTGTTCAACTGTGACAACCCAAGTGTTAGGCAAGATATTCAACTACCAAGACAGATGTTGTTACTGTACTTAAATATTTGGTTGGGATAAATTGTGAGCATGTAAAAAACTTTTCTTTACATCTCAATGAAAGAAAGTTACAAATCACTTTCATTCAAATCACAAAACCTCATTACAAACTGTAAATTTTCCCTCGGCCATACTCAATAAAAAAATCCATAAAAATCATCAATTACAATGGGCATGCATTAACTTCTTAGTTCAGAAGAATATAAATATGGAAGTAAAGCTTCAACAACCAAGAACTGTCATAAATATAAATAATAATAATAATTAAAATAACCACATGTAAGCTCACAATTACATGAAATTTGGATAATCTATAATCTTGATGAGAAAAAAAAAATCAATGTTTCAATAAATATTTCCAAATTGTAAACTCAAACTTACTATTTTAATGCTGTGACCACTGAATACTCTTCAGATCAATTCCTTCCTGTACCATCTCCCACAATGGGCTGAAAGAAATATGTTCAATATTATTCCTTTCTGGCTAAATTGAAAGGCTTGATATACTATATATACTTGTACTATACATAAATGATACTTCACATTGTTTAATTATCAATGCATACAATCTATAAATTACAGTAGAGTAAATTCACTGTCTTATCTTGAAAGTTATATTTCATAATTTCTACTCCCCCAAGCTCATCCTTTACCTACCTACAGAACTTGTTTGCTCTTTATTTTACCACACACATCACATCACATGCTCTCACGCTGACAGCTGAACCTTTCAAATACCACTGAATCTGCTATCCTCATTTCACTTTCAGTTTATCTCTAGGCTGTCTTACAAAGTTCATGTCTCTTCTCACTTTTCTCATTAAATTAAAATTAAATGGTTACTATTATTATCTTTCATTCGAAGGTGTATGGAAGTGAAGTTGTGGGACCTGGTGTGAGAGGCAGACCACCAGTTAGATGGCAGAACAGAGTGGAAAAGTATGTAAAGGAGAGAAACGTGAGGGGGAGAGGAGGGCTGGACCAAGTAAGGAGGGAGTGGTTGAACAGGGAAAGATGGAGACTCTTCTGCCGTGGCCACCCCCTTGGGGGGGGGGGGGTTCCCGGAGGGAGCGAGGCGTCAGAGCTATAGATAGATTGATTTTTAAATTTCTCTTATATCCTAAGAATACAGTGGACTCTCCAATAACGCGGTTTTGAGTAACGCGTTTTTGATTCAACGCGGTATAATATATAGGGGGGATATGATTAAATAACATTATTTGTTCGATTTAACGCGGCCACGCTCACCCGCTTACCCACACTGATCAATTTTTTAAAAGGAAGACGGATGTGGTGTCAGAGGAAGGTAACACGAGTGTGGAAGGAGAGCGAGGAGGTGTGGAGGGAGAGTGGGGTGTGGAGGGAGAGCGGAGTGAGGAAGGAGAGCGGGGTGGGGAGGGAGAGAGGGGTGGGGAGGGAGAATGGGGTGGGGAGGGAGAGAGGGGTGGGGAGGGAGAGAGGGGTGGGGAGGGAGAGCGGGGTGGGGAGGGAGAGCGGGGTGACGAGTGTTAAATGTGAAGGAAAGTGTACCGTTACTTTACAAATATAAATAAAACGAGAATGTGGGTTTTTGTTGGTTGAGTCACCAACTACATACTTTAGTTTGACTCTACTATTCATACATTAGAGTAACAAAATCCCCAAAAGGTAGACTTTTGCATTGTCCAGGAACGCAACCCCCACTATTACCATTGTTTCCTATGCGGAAATTAAGTTTAAATAACGCGTTTTTTAATAACGCGACGTCTCCAGGAACGTAACTACCGCGTTATTGGAGAGTCCACTGTATCTAGCTTTTACTCTCAAATCTCAAAGTGCATTACTACCCTACTATAGTAAGAGACCTTATTTGTTAAGACTCCTGCCATGGTCAACCTTATGATGGGGTACTCCAAGGAGGGAGTAAGTTACCCACATTGGGGATGAATGTATATGTGTCAATAATTACAGTCTCTCACCTCATTTCCCTAAGTCTCTTCACATGCTCCACACATTTGTCTGCTGTGTACTCCACCTCCGCCTCTGTAGTAAAGCGACCAATACCGAAGCGTATAGAGGAGTGGGCTAGGTCCTCCTCAGCCCCTATAGCTCTAAGGACATAAGAGGGTTCAAGGGATGCACTGGTGCAGGCTGATCCAGAGGAGAGAGCCACATCTTTTAGAGCCATTAACAGACTCTCACCTGAAACCAAATGAATTATAAAGTGATAACAGGATAAAAGCAGTTAAATGAGGAGTATCTCAATTAATCAAATTGCAATACAACCTAGCTAACTCATAATCTTTCAGCCCTCTGAACATAATGAAGCAGAAATTTGTGGACAGCCAATTACTATCAAGAAGATAATTCACAAATAGAAAAAATATGAGTATAGTCACGACTAAGCTTCTTTTTCCTTTTCAGGTAGCTGATAACTGGCTAACTACTTTAATGAGACCTAATTTTATCTTTCAGCTCTTAATCTTAATGGAGTTTCTTTTTTTCAGCTCTCCAAGAGGGATCGTAATACCTTTCTAGTTAAGACTGCCTCAAAAAAGTTGGGTGTGAAGTGCAGATTCTGAAAATATATTATCCCCCTAAAGCTATCATCTTTGTACAAGGATTATAATGCATGTTTTTCAAATGAAATGTCTAAGTATATCAAATGAAATTGGATAAATTTTGGATTTCTCACTCTTCCTCTCTCTGGAAAGGACATTAAGCAGGTTTCTAGCCTTGAGCCCACACCTTAAAAAAAAAGTCTGAATATTACAAGTTACCTTCTACATAGGCAAAGGAGAGGTTGATGCAGCCTGGGTAGATGTTGTCAGGGTCTCCATTATGTATTATGTGTGATGCACGGGACATGATGGAATCCACCAATCTATTGGAGAGCTTGGTGATTCTGGCATGGTCATAGGTCATTTCTCTTTGTGCAATCTCACATGCTGCACCCAATCCTACCACCAATGGGGTAGGTACTGTGCCAGACCTGCCAAAAAAATGCCTTTAAAGCAGGGAATAACATTCAGAATTTCAACTACTGATGGTCTGTAAACACATCATGCAATAAGTTTTGTCTATAAATGCTTAGAAGAAATATACAATATAGATCTTGAATATTTAGTGTATATAATCATTCGGGATTAGCAACAACATAACATTTAAAATGGAGTCACTGTGGGGAAGGAATTACCAAGAAAACTCTGCTGACATGAATGTGACATCAACCATATGTGTGTACAATGATGCTAATAACATGACCTATGCATTCACTGTATATCATACAAGGAAAAGTAAGTTAAGACATTTAATACACAATCTGAAGATTCCTTACCTCATACCCCGCTCCTGGCCACCTCCACTCATAAGAGCCTCAACCCGTACCCTCGGCCTCCTTCGCACATATAGACAACCGACACCTTTTGGCCCATATAGCTTGTGTCCACTGAAAAAATGGGCCCATATATCATGTGTCCACTGAAAAATTGCTGCTAATTCAACATTAACAAGAAATGCTTACAGTTTGGCTGGCTGCAACTTCCTCTGCATTATCTCCTCAGATCTACTATACCATTTTTTAGTAGCAGTCACTCACAGTGATCCACCTAACAGTGTGCAGCACAGTAGTGTTTACATCCTGATTTTTATGTGTTATTAGATATTCAAGGGTAGGGTTTCAGTATTTCACTTGCTTTTAAATATATATTGTACTGTATACAGAACATGTACACCGATTTTAAGTAATTGTTCAATAATTTGACTGAGTTCCCTGAACATCTACATCTTTCCAAAAGGTCCTCCTCTGCTTGGAGTACATGCCTGCTTCTGTCTGTATACTCATAGGTGTTGATCTTATGGCTGTAATCCCTTAAACTTGGGTGATAACATAAGTCGACAACACCAAGAAGTGTGGACTGCTGGTGACGACATAAGTCGACAACGCTGTTTTTAAATATGCGTGCCCCATTACATGCTAGTTTTGGGCTGGCAACACAGCATATGAAAGCCAAGGGACTCCCCAGAGTCTAGCCAGACACTTCCAATCAGTGTTACAACAGCAATGGTCGTGTGAGAACATATTTTCATCACTCCTCTTTTCCTAAAATTACCATATATGTATGCAAAAACGACAGTGACATTAAATATTGTATTGTTGTGTTGAAATATGTGATTCTGACATGCATTATAATGAAATCAGAATGTGAAAACGTATATATATGTACAGTAAATAGAGTGTAAAAGAGAATTTTAAGTTGCGGTCATTCTAAGATACAGATGTCCATTTAGTCTTCATAAGTACATCAGGAGACAGCTAAAGGTATTGCAACATGCCAAATACCAGTAAAGTAATGAATGTTTACAAACAGTGGTACTGTATTCATAATCTGACTTTAAAGAACCACAAGTTTAACTGGGATTCTAGTATGTACAACTGTACTGTATATAATACTAAGAATATTTTCTCATAAACTTAGGAACAAAAATAATTACTGCAGTACAGTACAGTACAACACTACCTACTGAAATTACATGGAAGCAACTTCATTTTAATCATCAATATCCCATTTCCCTTTAATTTTAAATATGATTAATTAGGTGCATTGTTATTGAAAAGGCCAAAGATGATGCCCAAGAGAAACAAATTTTACTTACCTAATAGACATGAGATCTATATTCAAATCTCGAACATTAACTGGTATCTTACCCACAGCTTGAGCTGCATCAGTATGCAAGAATACTTTGCGGGCTCGACATATTTCTCCTATTTCCCTGTAATGAAGTCCAATACATTTATGTCATTAACTGTTCAGACACCAAAGGTATACATATTGCATAATTTTACAGTGTTTTATGCTTCAGCTTTTCAGTCTCCTAAAACTTAGTTTACCTTTAACTATATGAATAAAGTTACCAAACCAGTAATTAGGATTGATTTAAAGACCCACATTCCAAGTGATGAGCATAAATGTTTAAAAAAGCTACAGACTGATGAATGAGTGGCAATCCATGCATCAACCTTTTCAATGGGGACACATTACTGACTAAATAAAGCAGAATGGAATAAAGTGAAGGGGGATACAACTTGTGATGATAGAAGTGTGAATGAGAAATAGAGCTTCTGGAATATGCTTGAATGGCAAGGTTAAAAGAATACCAAAGACCTGAATGTTATGGTCTGCAGAATGATGCAATGAGAGCTTTTAAGATGCCTGGAGTGAATCATAATGAAAGGAGATCAAATAATAGAAAACTAAATAATCTACTCAAAACAGCACAGTACACCAAGTTTATTTTTGATGAGGTTAGCAATGAACTGAAAGCTACAATACAGATGCCCTCAAAGTGGGTGCTCATTTTTGGTAGAGTTTTAAGAAATCAATAGCCTCTATGATGTTGACAAAATCACTGGCTCAGAGAGAATATAAGAGTAAGAAAGAAAACCATGCTAGGCCTGGAATATACTATAGCATGAAGAAGAAGGAAAGAAAAAGAGGAGACAACAAGTGCATAGGAAATACAAGGAAAGTGGGGTCGATTGAACCTAAATAAAGTGGCCAAGTAAGAGGCAAACAATCCTAATATGTGGTTAGTTAACATACCTAATGGGCTGTATCACTCCTATTTCATTATTGACCATCATGACAGACACGAGGGCAGTGTCAGGTCGTATTGCAGCCTCCAGGTCTGCTAAAGATACGAGGCCTGACGTTTGGACTGGTAAGTATGTCACTTCCCAACCCTCATTCTCCAGAGTACGGCATGAGTCTAGAACACATTTGTGCTCCTGGAATAGAAAATATATCATGAGATTCTCCCCCATAGGGGAGTATTGCCTGTAGTAATGTGGGCAATACTTACAGGGTTTTGGCGCCCCTTCGGCCCCAGCCACTAGCTTTCAGTTCTTCAACTGTCCCTCTTTTCTTTTTATTTCCTTCCTGCTTGCTGTCACACCTCTCTATCACCTTTTTCTGGCGCTATAGGACCTCGATGTTGCGGCGCCTAATATCCATTAATCAATCAATCATGAAATTCTCTACCAATAAACTACATCACCTTCTAGAAATATATAAATGTTAATCTTACAGAAATTAGAGCTAAATTTGCAATATAAAATGCATAACTACAAGAAAAAAAAAGGCAATACCACAATATAACAACAATGAGAATGATATGAACAAAAAAATAATCATATCAATGTACAGTACTGTACTCCAGTTTCATAAAATCAATATCTTAAGAAAACATTTCACTTATTTATTTATTCCTGCAACTTAAAATCACTAATGTCTAACAGCACTTATGTCATTGACGAGCATGAACTTTCTTATTAGCTTGTCTGTGATTCTTCTTGGTTATGTAGGCCTATGTGGGGGAATTTAATTATATACATTTATACAATGTAACTTATTCATTCACACAATACACCACATATATTATTTCTAATTTCTTATACTCACTGTCTGAGTTGTAATGACATGACGCTTTTTTGCTTTATAAAATCTGGCCACTCCTTTGATGCTGATATTGTTGCTCTCTGTGGCTCCTGAGGTGAAGATTATCTCCTTCTTGTCTGCACCAATAAGGTCTGCTACTTGCTGAAACATAATTTTCTAATATCAAAAAGATATACCGTACATACCTGTATCTCAGACCAAAGAAAATATACCGTTTCCTTTAACAGATTCACTAATAATGATAAAAGCAGGTCAACACATATAACTGAACTGTAAATCTACAAAACTGTAAAATATTGTACTGTTATGACTTCAGTACAGTAGGCTTATTGAACTAGAGCCTACTGATAAAGTATAGCACTAAAATAGGTACAATATCAATAATCTATACTGTACCGGTACCAGGTATCTCATAAAAAACAACATCACTTTCTTTTCTCTTTTTTTATAGATAGTACTGTACCAGTAACATACCTGTCTGGCAGTCTCCATAGCTCTTTCACTCTCCCAGCCATATGAATGTGTACGAGAATGAGGATTGCCATACTGGTGAGTGAGGTAGGGCAGCATGGCATCCAATACACGTGGATCAAGGGGTGTTGTGGCCTGGGCATCCAAGTATAACGGCCATGTCTCAGGATCCTGTTTGGTGGGTGTGTTTACTGCTGTTGCGGTGGCTGTGATGGAATGCTGGGGAGCTGAGGAACCTGGTAAAATAATAAAATAATACTGAAAAAAATCTATGAAAATTGTACAATATTTCTATGGTACATTCTACAGCTCACCAGTCTTTTATAGTGTGATTTGTGTACCACGGCAAACTGCACAAATATTATATTTAAGTATTACACATTTTATGACATGTTTCATTGCATCAATATGCAAGAACTATAGCCTAACTAAAACTTTCATGACTATATTATACACAATGATTGTACATAGTGCATAAGTTTGTAAATTCTCACTAAAATACATGACTAAGTTGAGCAAGATTCCTGAGATAATGCATATTTTATGCTGTACATTTCAGCTTAACATTACCAACCAAGTTAAGCCTTTACTAGGACTATGAAGGATATCAAGGACTATTAGGATATGAAGTCTTGGGCCATATAAAAAAACATTCATGAAGCACATGATGATGTGGTACCAATATGATGGCTAAATAGACAAAAAATAAAGCCGTCATACAGTACCACACCATCGTATACACCACGGATGTTCTTGAATACAGCCCCTTATTTCATCATACTATCCGTAGTGTCAAAACCGAAAGGAGGAACAAGCATTATCTATTAAAAACAAAAGAAAATGAAAGGATCTCATGCACAGAAATACCATCAAGTCTACATATAAAATAATAGGAAAGTTATCAAGTTAGTTATTGCTCAATTTCCAAATTACGAGCCTTGCGTAATCTGGGATTGGAACCTGACATTATTGTAAAGTTACTGTATGTAATTATTTCTGTTTTTTCTTACTTACAAGAGTCATGCATAAACTGGGACAGCAGTAAACGATATTATTGTATAAAGTTATTTGTTATTATTTCTGGTATTTTCTTACATAGTTCTACTTACCCTTGCATAAACTGGGACCGGAAACTTATTATTATTATAAAGTTATTCGTTATTTCTTATTTTCCTTACTTACCCAAGAGCCATGCATATTGGAAAGTTATTATTTATTTGTTATTTCTGGATTTCCTTAACTTACCAAAGAGCCTTGCGTAAGCTGGAACTGGAGACTTGATATTATTCTCTATATTAAACTTGATATTTTTCTCTATATTAAATAAACTCCTCACCAATGGACGGCCTCTTATAACAAATCCAACTTTAGTAAACATTTTGTGTGGATCCTTTCACTAAAACACAAAATGGTTAGTGTTATTTAAGCAAGTTTTCAATGACAAAATAAGTTGTGCCTGGCCCGCCCCGTGTGGATCATGTAATGTTGTTATTCTCGTGTCAGTGTTGCCAATTGTTCTCCATGACGAAATTACCCCAACTTCAATATCAGCAGAAATTTCCCTTTTTACCTCACATATTCCTTGTTTACTCTCAAGAACTATATACAAAAATGTCTATCATCCTTGTTTATTATTAGTCCTGCAGAAGATAGTCGTATATTTATTTATTTATCCATCATCTTTTTGATATTTCGTCTGCTAGAAATTTCCCCGTTTATTCTTGAACATTCCTCTTATAATTTCCCCATTTGTACCTCTAATTGTTTATGTCTAGAAAATATTCCCTATGCTTGTCAATATTGTGTCATACTAATTTTGTTTATAGTACAGCAGTACACTGTAATCAAGAAACCTAGGAAAAAATTAACTACATTTTACAGTAGCAAAACTAGTGTTATATAATTAAACCTTCATCTAAAAATGATAAATGTTTTATTTAGAAGTACTGCCTGGCCCTCAGAGAAGACGGGAGTTGATGAGCCATAAATAGCTAAGGAAGGTGTTAGATGAATATATATTGTATATTATGTATGGAAACGTATCTTCTGATATATTATTTTCATTAATAATAGAGAGTAGACATCATGGAAGTATAAGTTAACATACCTCCATGATAGAAACAATGATATATAAAAAAAAATAGACACAGAGTTCGAGAAGTTCGAGTTGGGAACAGTGTTGCCAACCGTAGGGTAATCGCCCTATATGTAGGGCATTTCGACCTCAAATCCTTGTCTGTAGGGTAATTTTACAGAATCATAACGAAACGTAGGACGTTACAACATTTTGGTATAAGTGATAACATATTTTGTAACATAAAAAATAAAACACTTAAAGTACACATCTTAAAGTACAGACGTACGATGTATCAGTAATTATCGCGGGGAAGATTTTACAAAATACATCTAACTCGGCCAACACTGTTCCCCTGTTAAATCCGGTTCCCGGGGTAACTAACTGAAGGATTGCGTGTCAACGCCAGCGGATTTAATCTGGAAGTTGGGGAACGGAGTGATGGCCGAGTTAGATGTATTTTGTAAAATCTTCCCCACGATAATTACTGATACATCGTACGTCTGTACTTTAAGATGTTATTATGAAACGTGCACCATTGAAATTGTAACAGGCACTTTTGGAAATAGAAAAAAAAAAAAAAAAAAAAAAAAAAGGAAATAGTCGCCATATTTAGTCGGTCTCAAATTATATAGAAGGGCCCGACTGAAAGAGCATTATTTCTCTATCAGAAATAATAGCAAAAACCCACAAGATCAAGATAAAAACAAATATATATATTGGTGTATGAGGTGCAAAATAAAGATTAAGATATAAGGTGCTGTTGTAAAGGCAATATTTCCCATCAACCATTGAAATTGTAACAAGCATTTTTGGGAATAGAAAATTGTAAAGTAAAAAGGGAAATAGATTAAGATAAAATATATATATATAAGTTTATAAGGTGCCGTTGTAAAGTCAATATTTCCCATCAACAACATAACCAACTTGATTGGGAACTTGGGTCTTGGGATCGGATCACTATTTTGGAACTGCATCCGTGGATTGGTCGATGTCAAAGATTTCGTACTTGTAATATTCTACACACTGACAGAGAATCAATTATCGTAGAACTGTGCCATATACTTTAAGGGTAAGTATTAAAGTATATCTTCATAATATAAGAATACCTCAGTAGGGGAAAGTAAAGTATCCATCTGATTCCAACATAATCAGTAATCATTTTTGTGGTGTAGCCAAGATGGCGATTTGACAGGGGTTTGTTTTGGTTCGTAAACACCCTAACGAAAGAAACTGAACTGTGTAAATGACTCCTGAGGGAATTAGTAGATGAATATGAGATGACCACTATGTCACTATGAAACTACCGTGGCGTATGGTAATAATGGAACAACCTGACAGATACTTTAGACTGACAAGTGGGGGAGGTTGGGGAGGATCCTAATAACAAACCAAAGCCACTGTAGAATCGAGCTTAAGGGGAGGTTTTCTTGTTGGTGAATTGGAAGGTCTGTGAAACCTCCAAACTATTGGCCCATTTAGTTACTGTAATATGCACTTGGTTGTTGAATTGTTATTACCATTGACAAACATTGGTCATATTCTGTACCTGTAGCCTATAGATTGGTCATTAGTAAGTATTTTTGAAAGTGATCACAACAGAATCATTCAGATACTGTATCTGTACCGAACCTCCATGAAGGCTGAGCATCCCATAGGCTTAATTGTTTATTATATAATGCTGAGAATATCCCTCAAAAGATTGGGAAAGTTTATGTATTGTACAGTACAGTACCATCAATAGGCTTACTATTTCACCTTCATTAATACAGTATTAAATTAGTACAGTATTTCAGCAGAGTTTGCTCTGAAATATGACAGTGGCCTACCAACATGAAACCTGAAGTAGTTATTTCTAGTGCATGAATTGGAAAACGGTATATACTGTATTGAGAAAGATTCCAATATCTTGGTCTGGTTTGGACTCTTTTTCAGGTACTATACTGTATTGTGCAAGGTATCACAGTATGATTGTCATTTTGTAACCTTCAAAATATTATTGCTGCTCTGTGCACAGCTGCTTGTTGTGCTTCAGTATGACCATCAGCATACTGTATTTGTGTAAATAAAATACAATGACTTTAAATATACAGGTAAGCTTAGCAATTAATTTAGCATACTTAGTTACTGCTGTGAATCACACAGTTTCTTAGGAACTGGCAGAAATGTTTAAATTTATTTTGAAACAATTTGAAATATGGTACAGTATCACCAATATATTTTTGGAATGATACTGGTGGTACCATATTGGCCATGGGAGCTTCTGTTTGGAGTTGTGTATTATGATGTGAGAAAGGTATTCTTTTGTTGAGATAGAACTTTTTATTCCAGCTACCATTAATTACAAAATACATAGCCTACATAAAACTTAAAATGTTAAGTTTAATTTTTACTTATAAGATTTTCTATCAGGAAACTTTGTCCCCTTGAACTAGGAATTTGATGACTTCTATTATTAACATCTTGGCTTGGAGAATGACTGATTTCTGTGATATAGGGATTACCTTGTGTTTTATCACTAGTATTGCAAGGCAGGTAAGAATCATGTACACAGCTATGCCTATTTGAATTTAGAGCCTTGTGTGCAGCTATTTCTGATAGAGTCTTTAGCTGACTTGGTACATCATTGTCTATAATACTGATGATATGTGAGGTGTTATGTGTTTTCTTATTTTGATGGGTGTGCTGCATAACATTTTCTATTGCCATGGGAGTTGGCAGGAGGTGTGGCAAGTGGTGCAGCATACCCCACGGACCACTGGGAGTTTCTGTTTTGTCTTTCTTGCATGCTGTGCTTGTTGAGAACCTGTTATTTGTATCAGTGTAGCTGCAGGTTGGAATCTTCATCTGAATTAGGTTCTCTGTTGATCTGCTGGCAACTATTGTGGATGATGTTTTGGGGTTTCCATTTTCAAATTGATGTTGATTAAGTGGAGTATTGATATCACAGCATAATTTAGTGTTGCTCTCTAGATCACTTAGATTATCCTTCTTTTCGCAATGTGCTGGATTTGGTATCAGTTGCATGACAGAGAGATTGCTGGTGTCTGGTTGGATGTTGCTGTGGTAACCTTGGTGACTGTTGTGTTGTTCTTGGTCCTGGCTCACTATCTCATCCGTATTTGCCTCCATCTCTTGAATATCTCTTGAGGCACTGTGGGTCTGCCTTGGTCGTCTTTTCCGTCGTCGGTAGTTACCATTTTCAAACATATCGGAGCAGCTGGGGTCAAGAGCCCAGTAGCTGCCCTTGCCTGGACGACCCTTCTCCCGAGGTACCTGAACAACCAAAAACTTATTAAATTATTGTGAAATTTTGGTATTCTAAACACACTATTCATACTACACTTGTAGCCTACAATACAGTACTGTAGTATGTTGAAAAGGTACAGTATGCAGCTAAATATTACAGTGTTGTGAGTGATTTGGGCATGGATATGCTTCTGGAAGCAGGTTTGTGGTGGGCTAAGTGAAAGTAATGTTAGTGTTTGTGTATGATAACGTATGTTGGGTGTTGTGTAAGAACAGTGCAGTACTGTATTTCTTGGTGTGTGTGGGTGTTCTGCCATTTAGTGTTGTGGATGTTGTGAGTTTGTGGATGCTGCAGCAAGTGTTTGTATAGCTCATGTTAAAACAGACTAGTTGGTTAGTATTAAGTAAATACAGTATGTCATGATATCTTGATAATTAAGGATGGCAGTATCATTTTAGACAAAATATATGGTCAGTTAGATATGTTGAGTTTTGTAGGAATCTTATATGCAGAATTACATCTGTTCTCTTGGTTAAACAAGGTACAGCACAGTTTTGCCTGTTTTCATACTTATTGTGGAATTTGAAGAACATGCAGCTCTGAATAGAGCAAATTTAACTAGAGGATGGGGAATAAAAAGCTAATAAAGAAGGGGATAGACAGTCGAGTGATAGACCTTTTAAAATAGTAGCACTGACCTTTATGAAACAGTCGTTGAGGCTCAGATTGTGACGAATGCTGTTCTGCCACCCCTGTCTGTTGTGCCTGTAGGATTAAATAGTTTATTATTTCAACAAGTCAATACTCAAGTAGGCTAATGGGTTTGTGGACCTGCCTTAAGAGTATGGAGCTAGTTTCCCTTCTCATCTCTCCTTTCTTCATTCAGTCTCACACACTCAGACCCATGAACATTTAAAAACTTATGCTTTACTGATGATGCAAGGGAGTGGATGAGAGAGAGGCATATATAAAAATGCTTTAGGGGATTGTGGTGGAGGGTGAAGGAGAGGAGAAAGGGGCTATATAAGTCATCTAAGAAGAAAGTAAAGAGATTGGTGAGGGAGAACAAAAGGAAAGTAAATGAGTTTGGCAGGAAACTGGATGACAAATTTAGGTTGGGAGTGTGAGAATGAAGGGGGAGGATAGAGTAGCCTAATGGGTTATATCTCTGTTAGGTGCCTTGAGGATCACATATAGGATTTGTGTTGGATGTCTGTTTGGGGTCCTCAGATGCACTAAACTATCGAGTGTACAATATGTGTTATCAACTCTAGTTTGTTAAGAGCCATCATCTATGTTGTTAATTTTCACCTGTCACAGGCCTTTATGTAACATGAAAAATCGGGGAAAGTTGAAGGTTTACTTCAATATTTTCACCAAGAATGAAAATCAAAAGATAAAGCAAAAATGTACACTCGTGTACAAAAGTTTGGTTGCCTCTTCCTCAATACTGTACTTGGAGGTTTAAAGTTTATTTGGTGACACCAAATCAATAGTACGTTATTAAGGTATATGCATTGTGCCTAGAGATGAGTACTTTAAGTGACCAGAAGCTTGTGCACCAGTGTATACCTGTCAGAGAGATAGAGAGTATATAGAGATGGGACTGATGTAGAGGAGTGGTCTGAGGTCCTGTATGACATTGAAGTTTTTGTGGGAGGAAGGGGCAGCTCGGGGGAATAGCCTACACTCTTTGTGACTCTTATGAAAAGGGGCACCGTTGTATTAGTACTTTCAGTGCAGTAATGATACATTATTTGTTTATATCAGTTGCTGACCTGTAATAGGGAAATCTGTCCATGATGAACCTATAGATACCAGCCAATGTGACCTTCTGTTCCGGAGAGCTCCTGATGGCCATGGCAATGAGAGCGATGTACGAAAAGGGCGGCTTCTGTAGCACTGTGGGAGGAAAGACTTATTAGATAGTGTCGTGTTTAGTGTTTAGACTTTAGAGTATAATAATAATAGAAATGTGCTGTTGATGAGGTAGCTTATTAATGAATTTATGACCGTTGGAGATTTGGTTGTGTAAAAAGTTTCATTTACATGTTACAATACATAGTCACATCGTGTTAAGTTTCGTCCCCCCCCCCCCCCAAGAACATGAGATTAGCCTGTCATACAAATGGAGGACAAAAGGAGATATGAAACTTAACGTCCACAAATGTATATGACAAGGGAACATTTTTTTTTTTACTCTAGTCCGTTTTACTCTATTGAGAAACGAGATGTTGATGAAGTGTTTGGTTACGTTTTGCCACTCTGAAATTTTCCCTGTTTAGTTAGATGGCTCGTGATTTAGTAATGGTATTATGTGTCCACCTGACCGATAGCCCTCCAACTGGTACGAATTTATTTTCTCTCATGTGGGCAGTACTTTTAATTAAGGCTTAAGGGGAAAGTATACTGTTGGTAAATTTGTAGCAAATGTTTCTTCCAAGCAACAGAACACCATTATTTTTTCTGTTGATCTGGTCCTGTTTCCTGGCATACAATGGAGGAATCAAGGCACTCCAATGTAACAAAAGTGAATTACCCCCTTAGATGATTTAGTGCGGCTCCAGGCTCCTTTCTTCCTAGTAAATATGCCACTTAACAGGCTCCTTCAATATAGGTGGTGTTTCTTAGCAATATTTGAAGAACTCACTAACCTCCAATTTTCTGACTACATCACGGGGTCCCTTAATTAAATGGAATAAGTGTGTTTGCCTGTCTTTCTGTCCGCCTGTAGAAGTATGTATCTAACTACATGTATTCTTAAGTAATTCGTCACTAAAATGAAAATATGTTATCTTCATTCTAACTAGGCTACGTGTATTCTTAAGTAATTCTTCCCTAAAATGAAAAAAAAAATATGATCTCACGTTCATTCTAACTACCTACGTGTATTAAGTAATTCTTCACTATAATGATAACCGGTTTTCACCATCATTCTAAGTACAGTACATGTATTCTTAAGTAATTCTTCACTATAACTACGTGTATTTTTAAGTAAAAATAATATGTTCTCATCTTCATTCTAACTTCGTGTATTTTTAAGTAATTCTTCACTATGATGACAAATCTGTTCTCACCTTCATTCTCGTGTGGCTGTGGTGGAGGTACAAGGCGGCAGGGTGGCAACAGGAGGGAGGTGGGTAGCGCTGCTGTAGGGTAGGTCGGAAAGGAAGTGGAGAAGAGATGTGAGAAGTACAAGGGGGAAGGGTAGAACGGAGGCGAGAACTTGGAGAGGGAACTGTTCATCTTGTTGGTGTCCGGCCTAAGTCAAAAGTTATATCTATCCCATTTTGTTCACATTCAATTAGAACTCCATCATTTTCTCACCGTTCATTATTATCTTGCAGTCACGTGAGAGTAAAATAACACAACAGTCCACCCACGTTGTTGTTATCCTAGAAATTATAGTATCAAAATATCGTTATAAGTTACTGAAATCTTTGTAGAGAAAAGGACAATTTAATTTTATGTTCGTGACTACACTTTTTCCTCCTTGCAGTTGTCAAGTAAAAAAGAAAAAAACAATACTAATGATCGTGGGTGTGTAACTACTACTTCCGACTTGATAATATTATTGTCACCAGCTTGCGAGTACTTCCTGTATATTATTAGTGTGTGTATACGTTTCCCCGGTTGTTACTTATGTCAGCTCATTATCTGTAATCATCTGTCCCACATTTCTTTCAATTTCCTTCCTGCTTGCTGTCTCACCTCTCTATCACCTTTTTCTAGCGCTATTTGACCTTGCTGTTGCGGCGCCTAATATCAATCAGGCAATCAATCCTTTATTACTGTAACTCATTGTATAGGTCAGTAGTAGTAACGGAAGGCAAGACAAGACAGCCAACCCCTGTGACGAACCAAAGGCAACTAAACGTGTCTGCGAGAGAGACATCTTATTTAAAGGCCCAGTTAGTTTGTTTGAGTTTACCCCTGTGTTATTGTTTACAGTGGAAGGCCAAACATTTGCTCCATTGAAGGGTGCCGCGAGGGACCACCACAGCGCTCCCTGTTTGTTTTCACACACACACATACACACACACCCACACACACACACACTAACATTAACACACACATACACATCCACATCGACTGACTCTTCATTCAAAGCCTCATGTCCATAAACACATACATCTTGCAATCTTTTCTGTTCTAGTGATGGCGTTGGTTGGAGGTGGTATATAGTAGCCTAGTCGTAGTGGTAGTGGTGGCATTTCAAGTGGTAGCAGTATTGGTATTGGTCCTAAAAGTAGTAGTAGTAGTAGGTAGTAGTGATAGTAGTGATGGTGGTGGTGATGGTGATGGTAGTAGGAGTGATGATGATGGTAGTGATGTAAGTTGTGGTTGAAACGATAATAATCTTGTGGTTGTGGTATTATTGATTATGTTAACAATGGGGGTGGTTATTGCTCTATGGTAGCAGTGATGGTGGTGGTGAGTAATGGTAGTAGTGGTAAATATAGTGTTATGCAAGTGAGGGTAATAGTGGTAATGGTAATGGTGGTGAATAACATTACTATACCACAATAAACTTCATGAGATTAAGTTAGATATATGGAACAAAGTCGATGTGGATAAAATTATGTGTTTCAGTAATATTATAATTAGTTTGTGAGAGTGTGAATGTGGTAGGTGTAACAGCGGCAGGCAGCGATGAGGGTGGTAGCCTGGTAGGTAGACAGTGACATATTCTTCTCATCACATTCTCGTTACATACTTTTATAATCCCTTCTCTCTGATTCTCCCACCTCATGCTGGTCCTCTTAATATAGAGTGTGTTTACATAGCTGTGTACCCCGTTGTCGCCACACAGCCTCACATATTGTGCTTATTTTGTATGCATATTGTATATTTTATTTATGCATGAAAATAATATAAATAACCTACTATTATAATGTGTTCGTGTCTTACTTGCTATATAATTGAATCCAGGTGTAGGGAATTTATTTATTTTATTATTTATTTTTTGAATCGCCACACAATCATAGAATTCACCATTAAACTGGAGAGATAAGGTTATACACAAACCCTTGACTGTAGTTGAACCTTAAAACCATCTTTGTCTCTATACTGATCCAATGCTAATACTGCTGTAATGCAACCAAACAAGGATGTATGTATGTATAAAGGTGAAGGAGCAGCAACATCTCTATAGTTGACTGTATATGTTTCGGTGAACTCTGTATAGTAGTAGTATTCAGTATGAGCCAACAGAACATATTACTTTCTGGTATATTGTTCAGTCATAATTATGAAGTTTTAATATGCAGTAGAACTCTTTAACTACATAGGGAAGTCCTGGTGCGGTGAAGTGGAACGTGTTAATTAAGAGGGAACTTTTGTGTTGGTAAATCTGGAGCAACTGCTGAATCCTCCAAACTATTCCAAGCAACAGAACACCATTATTTTTTGCTCTTCTGGTCCTCTGTGTTTCCTAGGATACTTTGGAGGAATCAAGGCACGCCAATGTACCAATAAAAAGTATTACCACCTTAAGAAAGATTGTTAAAAACAAAGGGAGGACATGGTTAGGTCTTTTAAGTGGTTAGGGTCGGGGTATGAGACTGCTACTGTGGTGACTAGTGAGGGTAAGTTGGGGTAATGAGTGAACCTGTAGATGGAAGGGAAGATGGCATAGGGTGGACGAAAGTGATGGAAGTACATGGTGAGGTATACAGTAAAGTAAAGAGGTATCCAGCTAATTTAAATTAAATTATTATTTTTTATTTATTCCAGCAGGGTGGTGTGTGGTGTGTGAAATGAGTGGGACAGGGGTAGGATATAATTTACGTTCTGATGGGGAGGAAGGTGTGGGGATCAAGTGGGTTGGCAAGTCCTGTACTGTGGGAGGACACGACCCACCTGGAGGAAGTGTGGCGTCCCGTTACCTCCGTCAGGGTAACAGTAGAAAGGCACTCAATATATCACACCCCTCCACTGTCACCCTTAGGTACAGTCGGGAACATAAGTTGACTGCATTTCCACCTGCGTATGTATTAGCTATATATAGTAGTGATGTAATATAATTTTAATGCAGAGATGACAGATATAGTAGTTCTCATATGGTAAATTATGTATATTGTTTGAATATAAACTGGTTCAGAATGCAACTATCTGGTCATATTAGCACTATTAATTTAAGTACACGAGATGACCGAGAATTTCTGCTGCCTGCTGTACTGTACTTGTGTTGTGAACTTGTGAGTACCGTGGCGCGGAAACAACTGACGAATGGGAGGGATACACAAAACACACTTAAGGATATTTATTTTTCTGGGAACACACATACACAAACACACGTGTGAGTCGACAAATACGCACCCCTCATGTTGGTGCACATGAGAATGCCTTCATGTGCATACACCCACGTACACGATGCACACAAATACACACATACATACATACATGAGCACACAGGAGTGAGTACGTTTTGTATTAGATTAATCTTAGCTTACTGGATGATAGAGTTGAATATAAATAGTATAATCGGATCAGCAAATACAAAAACTATAGTAAAAACAGCTTTAATAACCACATGTTACTACTACTACTACTACTACTACTACTACTACTACTACTACTACTACTACTACTACTACTACTACTACTACTACTACTACTACTACTACTACTACTACTACTACTACTACTACTACTACTACTACTACTACTACTACTACTACTACTACTACTACTACTACTACTACTACCACCTATAGGAAAGAAGCTTGTTTCGTGGCATAATCAGAAGGAAACGGAAGCCTCCAATCCCCATACACGATCACAGGTTTATTAAGGTGGTAATTCGTATTTTAGTACATTGGAGTGCCTTAATTCCTCCAAAGAATGCTAGGAAACAGGACCAAAAAAGCAAAAAATAATAGTGTTCTGTTGCTTGGAATATGTTGGAGGATTCAGTTGCTCCAGATTTACCAACACAAAACTTCCCCTCAAGATGGATGCAATTTTATTTACCTATCTTTGTTCTTGTTGCCTCTTATATATATATAGATATTTGTGAACTGAATATACTTTTGTTACACTTTCCTGAACCAGTGATGTCTTTTTTGTCTTGCAGGTCGTCATCACTCCCAGGTCAGCTTGGGTCAGAACAATCGTCACCTGCTGTTCTTCTTTCGACACAGGTCAGTTTTCTTGTGTTCCCTTTTATTTCCCATTCACTCTGTCTGTCTGTCTGTCTGTCTGTCCGTACGATTAAGTTTAGAATAGTACTTGCCGTCTCTTCGGATCCTACCCGTGTCTCACCCCTATTCCCCGTCGTTCACGATCTCCTTCGTCTCTCCACAGTCCCTCTTCTACCACTTCCTTCATTCCTCCCCCACAATCCCTTTCACACTCTAAAGATCAACTTTGCATTATCTCTCCCCTCCATGGGTTTGAAATATTTCCTCTCTTCTCTGCATCGCCTTTTATTGTGAAAGTAGCTGTTTGAAAAGTAATTATATTTGAAATACTACGGTATGTACGAGTACTGTTATTAGAATCGTTATTATAGCTAATTAAAACTGAACTTGATTGTATAATATATATATATATATATATATATATATATATATATATATATATATATATATATATATATATATATATATATATATATATTTATATATATTTATATGAGAGAGAAAGAGAGAATGTTTGTGTGTATATGTATGTGTGTGTGAAGAGGGGAGGTGGGCGCCTGCATCTCGTATAGGTGTGTTTATTATGAGTTGGGCAGCGTGTCTCCCCGGAACACTGAGGGTAAACACACACACTCCCATCCACAAACAATCACACTATTACCTATCAGGCACCTCTTTCACACTCATGTCAATTTAGCGGGTTTTTATGGCCGATATAGAGTAGATTTGATATGCTTACAGGACCTTTATGGACAAGGAGGACGTATGGTGATGGTGTGCCAGTTCTAACCCTTAAAAAAATATTCACACACATGGGAACTGTACTCCATCGGACGTGAAAAAATACATATGAATTGGCAACTAGGATCTAACTAAGAGTGTGTTGACCTGACCTCCATGACGTGACATACTTTTATTCACACCATAATAATTATCATCATTATCGTCGTTGTTGTTGAGTGCAAATATATTGGAGTCTATACTATAAGCTATTCGGAATCACAAATCAAATATCCTTATCCACAAATACTGAAGTAATTAGTAGGCTATATATAGGTATCTCAGTAATTCATAACAAGTTGCCTCCCTCATTTTATAACTTTGAACTGCTCTCTTCGTGTTAAAGGTTATATCCAATTACCATCTATTTCATTCGTCCTTTTTCCATTTTTATTTCTCAACCTAGTTTTCTCCGTTGAGTTTAAATTGCTCAAACGTAAAGGAAGAAAGATAGGGTGTAGTGTGCGAGGTATGCATGAAGGGACGTCGGTGGTGGTGGTGGTGCTTGCATGGCGTGTGTGCATGTGCGTGTGTGTGAATGTATGTGTGTGTGTGTGTGAGAGAGTGAGTGAGTGAGGAGCGTGTGGGGTCCCAACACATCAACAAAAACCTGGCGACCACCCACCCTCCCCGCCGCCCAACGTTTATTTTCCCTCCATTTGTGTGCATTATTTGTGAACGTCCGTGATCCAACTGGCGGTGTTTACTGGCCGGGATACTACTGTCTGTCTGTCCAGAAGTCCCTCACAGGCCCAGCTGGCGGAAGGGACAATACACCGGCTTTGTCAACACCACCATACTTTATAACTAGCTTCTCTGATTGACCTGCTGTAGTTGTTATTGTTGTTGATGACCTGTAGTTGTGGATAGTAATTGCTTTCCACTCAAGATGAGACTGTCTTATAGGTGTATTTGAAGACTAATTCATTATCTCAACTATATCACGAAACATATTCCCTAATGGTAACGTTGAAGTGATTTGTTAATTGGGATGGTTTGGGGGAACCATTTGCTCTTCAAATTACCGAAAATAGGTTCTCCCCTAAAGTAATTTTTCTCCAGGGTAAAAACCACTTCAAACCTCACGTCGCGGATATACAGTATATGTTTGGACTAATACCAGACGATTGTATATGACAGAACAAACCTCATCTACCAATGAGTATAATAATTATATATTTTTTGCAGATGTATTTGTACTTTTTGATGACCGGGACACACTTGAGACAGAAGGAAAGTGTTTAGTCTGTCCAAGATCTTGAGTCTGTCGGTGGGCACATCGCTGTTTAAAATTCACCGTAAAACTTCTAAACCCTCCTCCCATCCCATCCCATCCCATCCCATCCATTTATCCATCCCATCCCATCCCATCTATTCATCCATTTATCCATCCCATCCCATCTATTCATCCATTTATCCATCCCATCCCATCCCATCCGCAGTAAAGTCTTGACAGAATGTTAGTTTTCACGGCCAAAGGCAAACAATTCCCCTGAAAACTTAAATGTGGTCTTTGGTATCCGACACGTGTTATTGTGTTGAGGTTCTCGTGCGTTTTAGCGACCCCGGCCACAAATGGAGGCACACCAGCTGCATCCACACTTTGGGATATTTTTTTTATTTCATTAGACCTATATGTGTGTGTATGTGTGGTGGTGGTAGAGAAGAGATGCTCGAGGTCTTTCTGTCTGTCTATCTGTCTTCTGCTGATGTTGATATTTCGTTTATTTACCGGGACAGTACATTTATCTTGTTTAGAGTATGTGTCTAGTATTGTGTGTGTGTGTGTGTTTGTATGTGTGTGTGTGTGTGTGTGTGTGTGTGTGTGTTTGTGTGTGTGTGTGTGTGTGTGTTTGTGTGTGTTTGTGTGTGTGTGTGTGTGTGTGTGTGTGTGTGTGTGTGTGTGTGTGTGTGTGTGTGTGTGTTTGTGCGTTTGTGTGTGTGTGTGTGTTATAAGATAAGCATCACTAGCACTGCAGCACACACACACACATACACACCTGCGCCACACACATAGAATTCTGGCTTGGTTGCAAACAATTGTCTTTATGGCTATAGTTTATGGTTCGAGTGACGTCTGTTATTACTATCCCTCTCTTCCTTGTGTTTCCCATCCCCTTCCTCCTCTCACCTTTCTCTTGCCTCCTTCTCTCTTCCTTGTGTTTCCTATCGCCTTCCTCCTCCCTCTTCTATTCCTCTCAGCTTTCTCTTACCTCCTTCTCTCTTCCTTGTGTTTCCTATTGCCTTATGATAATAATGGGCTTAACATCAGTGTGGTTTTACATAACTAGGGACATAACTATTCTTACACGCGAAACTCAAAGAAAATCACCTCTATACCCAAATCATAAGTGCAGAGAGAGCTTAATTTTTCTTTTGAGTGTGTGTGTGTGTGTGTGTGTGTGTGTTCTTACCTATTTGTATCTTTACAGAATTACATGTCTGTAATTAATCTTTTAATTTTGGAAAAAAAAAACATATGGAAATATGTTTGATATCTTGTCAGGACTTCACCCTGTAATTTTGTCACTATAATTTTGAATAACCCTGTGTATAGTGGCAGGATGAAAGACCTATATGTGTCATTGAAGAAAATATGCTAATATGAGAGATTATAGAGAGCAGAAGGATGAAGGAACTGTTTTATTATAATTTAGTATGAGGAAATAAGTAAGGAAGGAATTAAGGAAAGATATATAGGAGCGGGACAAAAAAACAACAACTGTGTGTCATTTAAGAGACGAGGCTCATTTGAGAGATTATAGAGAGCAGAAGGATGAAGAAACTGTTTAATATTTTTTTTTCTTCAAACCAATTAACGTCAGAGATGAGGGACTGATTAGAATTTAGACTTACTACAGCAATAACTACACAACGATGTACCCTAACTACACAACGGTGGTGGTATTACTGAAACAAGGAGACGTGAGGCACAAATCCTTCATAGTATTGTGGAATGTTTTAATTGGCTATACATAAATTATTTTATTCACTTGAAGAGAACTGTCAACATGAATAAAAAAAATTTACCGTATACATATGGGCCCACTACTCGTATGTATAGTAATACGGCTGGAAGATGTATAGATGTATAGGCTAAGGTCATGTTTGGTGTATGTTGTGTTGTATTTCTAAATAGTTGTATGCACATTCACGTGTTGAAGGGTTTTATTTAGGATATGTGTGTGTGTGTTTTTTCTGGACGTTTGGTTGGTTGTATGCCTTCATTACAAAAGTGTTGTCGTTATTTCTGTGGAGGTACACTAGTGATACATAATTTCTGACCAGAGTGTGAGGAGCAGAAAGCTTTGAATCGTTTGGTATTGCTCATTTCCCCACTCAGTACACCTATATAGACTGAGTTCGAATGCAGGATATGTGTGGTACAGTTGGACACATGAATGGGTGGTACAGCCCAGGTGAATGATACTTGTCCCATTTGAGTAACCAATGTCTATTATGAGGTAGTTGCTTTTTATTACCATCCTCAATACTGACTTGGCACTAAGGAACTTGATATTGGCAGAAATTGACCATCTTTCACTTGGGCTGTACCACCCATTCATGTGTCCTGCCGTTCGTCTCTGGTCAGGAATTAAGTATCACGAGTGTACTGAGGTTGGCGAGACGTGTTGTTGGGCTTGTAACTTTTGGAAACATCTCTCGTGGGTTTTTTTCCCTGTACGTGTGTTGTGTTCGTTTGTATTATGAGTTGTGGTTATTTCTTATCACGCATTTGTGTTTGTATACGAGTATTAGTGTGGATTTACCTTTACATGCATTTGTGTTTGTATACGAGTGTTGTGTGGGTATACTGTACCTGTAATTGTACTTGTGTTCGAGTATTGTGCATATACCTGTACATGCGTTTGTGTACCGTACGAGTGTTGTGTAGATAAACTGTACCTATGTACCTGCGTTTGTGTATACTTTACGAGTGTTGTGTTTGTGTTGGAGGGAGACTTTCCCCTCGCTAAGACCAGCTAGGGTGAGGCTGAGTGGCAACTGCTGTCATACCAAACAAGGACACAGTGGTGGTAGAGTGGCTCCCAGGGTTAAGTCAGAGGGGAACGTATAGTGAAGGACACAACTGATGACAGGGTGAGAATGAGAGGGACAGACCTGATGGCAGGGTGAGAATGAGAGGGACAGACCTGATGGCAGGGTGAGAATGAGAGGGACAGACCTGATGGCAGGGTGAGAATGAGAGGGACAGACCTGATGGCAGGGTGAGAATGAGAGGGACAGGCCTCTGATGGCAGGGTGAGAATGAGAGGGACAGACCTGATGGCAGGGTGAGAATGAGAGGGACAGACCTCTGATGGCAGGGTGAGAATGAGAGGGACAGACCTGATGGCAGGGTGAGAATGAGAGGGACAGGCCTCTGATGGCAGGGTGAGAATGAGAGGGACAGACCTGATGGCAGGGTGAGAATGAGAGGGACAGACCTCTGATGGCAGGGTGAGAAGTGAGAGGGACAGAACTGATGGTAGATTGATAACGAGAAGAAAACGCGAATTAGATATAGCTTACACATAATATTATTGTTTTAAGTAGTATGTAGCTGCTTGTATTAAATTAAAAGATGGTAGTTAACCTATTTATTGAAAAGTTTATCATCTCAGGAACAGAGGGAAGCTGTCAAACTCTTACGTGAGTTACCCCTATATAGATTATTATATTTGACGGCGACTGTAGGTACAAATGGATGTGCTTTTATACTTTTGCCTCTGTTTTCTCAGATATACATACATACATGCATACACAGTCATTGCGATTAGAATAATATTGGTTGAAGCTAACTTTTCGCGAGTATCTTTCTTTGTATAGGTGTAAAATCACTGTAAATGATAGTTATACTGTACTGAATAATCTTCACCCAAGGACAAGAGATATATTGGCCTTGATTACACCTACCATCCCGATCCCCTCTGCGTCAAGAAGTCGTGAAAGAATTGGATCTTAAGTAATTAATAACTTATTTATACGGTGTAGTGGGTGGTAGGCACGAGGGACAGTATTGGCGCACCTAAGCTGTCATTATTTGAGACAAGAGCTGACCGTTTTCCACACCTTGTTGAATAAAATAAAAGGACTATATATTGAGCGTCAAAATGTACAAACTTGTAATAAGAATGTGAGGGGAGGATTAATGACATGAGCCAAAATGACCAATTACTCAACATCGCTGAGTCGAGAAACACACACACACACACTTTGAATCCAGTGAAGAAGTTAGCATATTTTTATTTTCCCCATAGGAGGCAGGGATGGATTCTGCAAGGACACAACACAACGATTTGTCACACCAAGTAAATAGGAGGCGTCTATTTAGGAAGGAAAGAAAGAGTCATCAACTATACGGTACTATATACATACCCATGTCTTAATTAAGGACCCACGTGATGTACAGTAGTCAGAAAATTGGAGGTTAGTGAGTCCTTCAAATATTGCCACGAAACACCACCTATATGGAAGAAGCGTGATTCATGGCGTAAACAGGAGGAAACAAAGCCTCCAGTCCTCTTACAGGATTACAGCAGGGCCCTTAAAAAACACGAGAGAGAGAGAGAGAGAGAGAGAGAGAGAGAGAGAGAGAGAGAGAGAGAGAGAGAGAGAGAGAGATGAAAAAGAATTATTATTACGGGCGAGGGTGAACAAACAAGCACTCGATGTGACCATTATCATTACCTGGGCAGCTTTGATGGTGGGTCGGGTTGGGTGCAGTCATTGGTTGGGGCTAAATCTGTGGCTGTGTTTGTGTGGCTCTCCCCTCGCACCATAAACTCAACGTCACAATTGGCTTTATGATGTGTTTGTGTCTTTGACTGCCTCGGTGTATGTATGTCTGTGGGTGTGTGTGTATTTGGGGAGATGTATACTGTGTTTGTATGTGTGTCTATTTATGTGTGTGGATGGATAAGTGGAGTGCTCTGTGTGTGTGTGTATGTGTTTTGGCTGATTTCTACGTGTACTGTATGTGTAAATGTTGTAATTAAACTATGTGGCAGTTTGAGGTTTCGTTTCAGTGATCTTGATTCAGTTTTGACAGTGTTGTTATGAAGACGTAAACTACAATAGAGTAGACGCTTTTACGGATGTGCAGCAGCTCCTTTATTTATTTTATTTTATTTTTATGTAATCTATGTGGAGAACAAATAGCTTATAGCGATTATTAATTAGCCTACCCTTCCAGGACACACACACATCAGTTCATTGCTGTCTCATCTTCAAAGGGGGGGAAGTACACTGTTCGGAAATCTGGAACAACTCCCCCAATTCCTCCACACTATTTTAAACAACAGAACTTTATTATTTTTGTTCATCTGGTTGGTCCTGTTTCCTGGCATACTTTGGAGGAATCGAGGCACTCCAATTTAACAAAAGTGAATTACCCCCTTATGTTTTGCTGGAAAGAATTCGGATGATGCCATGAGTTACCTACTGTATACAATGATTTTAACAGCGAGGGTAAATGGAAAACTATGAGCGAGGTTGAAAATAGAGGGATTTATAAACAACACCTGCTCGAAATTAACTCTGCTTACTGAGTAGACATTTTTTTTACCAGAGGTTGATGATTTTGACAAGTGAATTATGTAAGGATCTTTTGTTGCTGAAGTTTGTGACATTCTGGTGAGTGTGTTGATAATGAAGGCTGTAATGTGTGACTGGGGAGAAACAAAAATAAACAGTAGTTAGTGTGCAGTCTGCCGTGAGGGAGTTCAGGGGTTAATTCACGTTTGTTAAATTGGACGCCTTGATTCCTCCAAAGTATGCCAGGAAACAGGGCCAGATGAACAAAATTAATGGTGTTCTGTTGCTTGGCATAGTTTGGAGGAATCATTTGCTTCAGAATTAACGAGGGAGTGGGTAAGTGTAGGAGCATGCTTTAATAATATATGGAGTAATAAATTGAACCCCAAAATCAACCGAAATAGAAACCCAGATCAATAGACATGTAGCAAATTTGTTATTAGAAAACTGTGATGTTGAGAAGGAGCAACTGATTCTTCCAAACTATTCCAAGCAACAGGCCACCATTATTTTTGCTAATCTTGTTTCCTGGCATCCTTTGAGGGAATCAAGGCGCTCCAATGTACCAAATGTATACCATCATCTGGAGGGCTACCAATTCCTCGAAACTATACCAAGAAACAGACACCCCCCATTTGTAACATTGATATAGTCTGGGTCCTGGCTTAATTTGGAGGAATCAGTTGTCCACCATTTTACCAATACAAAAATCTCCTCTCTCAGTGATGTCAGCACACACCCATGCTCAAGAATACACTTGGAAACGGCGGGAAATAAACAGCAGACAACTTACTCCCTCGTGCAGGTATCTTGGCCAGACTTGTTGTAGGAAGACAAACTGGCAAGGCGTAAACACTTCCTTTTGCGGCGAAATCGTAAAAATAAACATAAGAGAAGCAAAAGCCATGTGGTGGAGGGACCGGGTGGGCAGCTGGAGGTGTTGGAACTGCCACACCACCACCAACCACCACATACACTCTCCCTGCTTGATGCTTTCTGTTTTATCAATCTTACACCTTAACTTTGGCCGTATCACATTCATTATATATAACTAATTAAAGTCGGAATACTAACAACTACAGTATTCCGAAAGTTATCCCTCGATAAATTTATGAAGCCTACACCATACTAGTATCACAAGAGATAATTGGCGACTTGCATGATGGAACAGAATAAACAGGCTAGTTTTCAAGGCTAGGCTTTAGACATGGATGGATACTTTCAGTTATTATCAGAATTCAACATGGAATTTTTTTAAAGGTATTATTGGTATATTGTAGACATTTGTAGTATATGACAGTACAGTGAAACAGTTTATTCGCCAGGATATTATAATATTACATTTTGACTAAGCACAGATAGTGAATGTTAGTAATTATATCGTTAAGAGGGAGTTATTTTTTTTATCGAATTGTTACTGATTCCTCCAAGTATAGCAGGAAACATTTGATGTCATTGTTACTAATTAAAAATTTGTTTTGTGGCATATGTAGTTGGGAGAACTCAATAGCCCCGCAATGTGAGCACAAGAGAGTACAGTATACCTGTAATTGACGCTTATTCTTTTCTTGCAGATCAATGTGACAACATCCATGTCCCATATTACCCCACAATCAGGGTTATAGGAGAGTGAGGCTGGAATACTGTGGCCTGGTCATTTAAGGGACAGAGGAGGCCAACCATGTCCCAGTGGTGACATTACATAGGACAAACTCTCTGGGTACCTCCAAGAGCCTCCAACTCAGGCAAGATAGTCGGGTGCCAAACTCCACTCAGGCAAGATAGTCGGGTGCCAAACTCCACTCAGGCACTCTGAAATGTTGCAAGAGAACTGGAACTGTGAAAATTCAGTGCCTTCTTGAGCGTCACAGGAAACAGTAGCTGGTGTACCATTATCAAACAACTGGTCATGTAGTAGAGTATTTAAATTACCAGTACCGGTACAGTACAGACTCATTTGGCTGTTAACATTTTGTATGATTTAAGCAGTGAGCATTTCTTGTTTAATATCACATGCAAGGGAAGATTACAATGCATATAATAATTATGATTGTGGTGCATTTGACTAAGTATAATTGTTAGCATTATTAGTACATCCTGTTGTAGGGCCATATGTCACTCCCAATTTATAAAAAAAAATTATAAGTCTTCATAATACCAACAAAGAACTATAATGTGTTCAAGGGAGTAAGCTTTCCAAATATTAATGCTGTTAATTCAGCAGTATAGATGCACCACAATACAGGTACAGTTGCCTTAAGGTATTTCTTTACCCCCTATATATGGCAGTGCTGGACACGTTCAGATCACATATCAGTTGTAATTGATTACCGTACACATATGGTTCTGTATGCATATATTTATACATTAATTCTATATAAATTCCTTAAAGTGGTGTACCAGTATGTATCTCATTGTGCATGATGCATAGTGGTACTGTATATAGAAAATTATGAAACAGTGATTCTTTGTGTAAACTGTAGATATGATTCAGCAGGGAGATTTGTCTTATTCATAGGTATAACATGAGTATTGCTACACTACCACATCTATGCCAGGTGTAGAATAGTGTAATAATTGTAAGAGGTGTCCCATACTTGGTGCCATAAACCTTCAGATATCATTGCCAGGCCAGATATAATCTGTTTTAGGTTTTGTTGTGAAGAAGTATATTTGTATCTGCTATGACAGTGGTGTGAAACATTTAACACGGCAAAGCTGGTTAACCTTGGAACACTAACATTATTGTCATGCCATAACATCGGGTTACATAAACATCGTTTTAATTAAGTCAACTTGTGAAAGACAGCAGAATATCATGCAAGTTGTGGTTCTTCACCCTAAGACTGAACTGTTATTTTACAGTTTTTATTTATTGTATAAATACTTCTCTATCCATTGTCTAGTAACCATAGGATAAAGGTATAAGTGTATATGCAGGCTTGGTTTGAGGGTTGGAAAACTGTACAAATTTAATCATAGGCTGCCTGTATTTCTCCTGCCTAGTAATTTAAACAGGAGTTCTCTGGGACTAACGAAGGGATAGTTTCCTCTACTGGCATCTAGCCACTTGAAGGGAAATGCTATTCACTTAGGCACCTGTCTCATATGCCCCAAAACCTGTTTATCTAATTATTGCCACAGGAGACATTTGGTAAAGCCAATGAATAAATTTGTACAGGGTAATTTTACTTGAACACTATACACTTTATACCTTCATCCTGTGGTTAAAAAAAATTAATGTAGGGGATACAGACTAAAATGAGCAAGCAAGGGTAATAAGAGTGTGCAGAATATTATTATAGATTTCATTTATTATTATTTATGGATTTTCTCTCCTACAGCCTCTCCTTTTACAACCTTTCTACTTCTCTTCCTACAGCCTCGCTGCTGCTGCTTCTCCTCCTACAGCCTCGCTTCTTCTCCTCCTCCTCCTCCTCCTACAGCCTCGCTTCTTCTCCTCCTCCTCCTCCTACGGCCTCGCTGCTGCTCCTCCTCCTACGGCCTCGCTGCTGCTCCTCCTCCTCCTCCTCCTACAGCCTCTTCCATATGATCAGTTGTCTGTTTTCTTCCTTCAGACTTTATGTTGCAGTTCATAACCTGAAATAGTGAACTCCATTAGAAAGAATAAATTCATTTATATGAATGTGCCAATGATATTTTAACTGCAGACTAGGATGCCCAGCCCCAATCTGCCCCTCAACTAAATTAGTGACTTCAGGACCTTAAGGGGGAAATATACTTTTCATACATTGAGTAACTTTTTTCATTCCTTCAAAGTATGCCTGGAAACAGGATCAGATTACAAAAATAATGGCCTGTTGCTTAGAATAGTTAGGAGGAATCAGTTGATCTAGATTTACCAACACTACCACCCTTAATTGGTCAACAGGAGTCTTCTGGACTGAATTACGATGTGAAAAAGAAAACTTGACATTACATGAAACAAGATTGCCTATGAGAAGCGTCCTACATGAAGAGGATCCAAGGCAGGCCAAAACATTGTAGCTGATCAAATACACCTTATTTTGTGTTGAATATTGGGTAAGATACATAAAAACTAGGAGGAATCTGTACAATATCTACTTAATTGTCTGCATCAAAGATAATTGAAGCCTACGTAACCCTCTAAATAAAGAAATGGTTTTCTGGCATAATTTATAAATTTCCCTTTCTTTGAAGGGGTGAGGAGGCTCTAGCCCCAGGTGTAGTCAACAGAGAAGTAGAGACAGTACCACTACCCAGTGAAATCACTTCTTTCAAGCCCATCAAATTCTCAGCTCCCCCTCCCCCCCTAAGTTCTTGAGAGCATTCAGGACATAAATTGGGCTTTCAGAAAGTTAAAACTAATTTGTCAGCCCTAACGTACACTCCTCCTTGCGAGTCTCATCCACTCTTGCCTATCATGCACCAGTTCTTTTAATCATTCATACTTATTCCATGCTTTCTTTCATACTCACCATAACATGTCATCTTCTAATTGAAATTTCCTTTAATATTCCTCCCCTGAAAATCACTCCCGTACTTTTTTGTCACCATTTTTGTATTATCCACTCTCCACATGCCCATACCATCTCATAACACTTTCCTCCACTCTGTTCCAGTGATTTGCTCATACCACACTTTTTGTGGATTTCACACTTCTCAGTATATCCATACTCTTACTCTTTTGATTTCTCATATTCATGCTACTCTAAGATTTCACAACCATATGTAAGTGTGGGTAGTAACACTCCATGTGATTCTCTTGCAGCCATTGTATTTAACCCTCTATTTCTAATCAGTATTTTCACAACACCCGTTACATTTCTCCCTAGAGTTATCCTGCTTTCCAATCCTTCCTCTCTTATCCAACATTACTTCAACCACTTTGCAATTCTTACCATCCACTTGCACATTGCACACTGATACATCCTCTCTCCATCATCATCATCTTGTTTTTACCCACTTTCCCTTCAAACAGCGTCGTTCACATACCTCTGTAACGCTTGTCACTAGTACTATATCCATCGAGTTTGACAGTTGGTGGGCGATAAGCAGGGAAGTTTGGTGGCAGAGGATGCACGATCAGGTATTTGCAGTTGGAAAAATCCTGTGAGAAAGATGGGAAGCTGTTAATAGCATTTATGGATTTAGAGAAAGCTTATGACAGTGAACATACAAGACTTATGGGAAGTTCAGCAAATGTATGGTACATTCGCCAGCACTGCCACGTAGACAGAGGCTCACACATATTCAGAGATGTAGCACCACTATGGTGATTTAGATCAAAATAATCCATGTGTGTGAGTGAGATGGAGTATCCTTGATACACTAGCACATGAAGTGAACTTTGTTGCTTATGGAACTAAATCACTTACATCTCTTAAACATGTAAGCCCCTGTACCACATGGCAGTGCTGGCAACTGTACAGTATACAGTACTGAATGTGGTAAAAAATCTATAACGGTATTTGTGGCCTGTGTGAGGATAGATGGGGAAATTACTCAATTGGTTCCCAATTGGAGTGAGGCAAGGATCTGTGATGTCACCATGTTAATGTGTACAGTCTGTCAATGATGCAACTACCCCACACTCGCTCAGTTACTCGCAGTTTTAGCTGGCAAAATCTGTAGTAGTAAGCAGGGTTATCTTACATTGATTGTGATTGGTTCATCTAATATCTGCTGTAAGATACCCTTACTTTCTACTCCAAATTTTACCAGCTAAAATTGTGAGTAACTGAGTGAGGGTGAGGTACATGCATTATTGGCAGACTGTAGCCTAGATGGATGGAGTGATGAGAGAAGTTAAGGCAAGAATATTGGAAAGAGGAATGGAATTGCTGCAAGGAATTACTACACCATTTTCACAATGAATTATACAACAAACTCCAATACACTCAAACAGTAGCTCACCCACAAGGCCACAACAGAAAAACTACATCACCAAAGACAGGCAAATACAACAAAAATTCACAAGTCACATGACTGCCAATAGCTCTAACTTGGCAGACACACAAAAGATACTTCGACTTGCTTCAGTCCTTGACTCACAACCATCTTGCAAGACACCAAGGCCTGTTGCAAACACTAAACAATAATAATTATAATTATAGTGATGAAATATGTGATTCTGGCATGTATTATAGTGAAATCAGAGTGAAAAAGTATTTAGATATACAGTATCAACACATAGTCATCTCTCATACAACCATCCATATAATATTATATATTGAACAGCCATGGTGATACAACACACCCCTGTCTCAGCCTACACTATGGCTACCGACCACCGTGGCAAGTTGCTGGGATGCAGGGTGGGCCTCCCTTCACTGAGTGTCGCTCGTGTCGAGCGCCTCGTACTAACACTATTGAGCACTATTGCCTGGCCTGCCCCACTGTCTGACACTACTTAAGCATCCATCACATCCTTCCTTAATCTTTCATCCACAGCTACATAATTAATTAAACAATTTTGTTCTCTCCTCTATCATCTCTTCTCCATGCATATTGGTGTATCATCTTGTGCTCAAAGGTGTTGGCAGAAAAACAACCTCCTCTCAGCACAGATATCCATCAGAAACTCACCATTCTCATTCACTCCTTCCACACCCCATTTACCGACAATTCTTCCTACTCTCTCATTTCCTACTTTTCTATTTATGTCACCCATCATTACAATCCTCCTCCCACTCTCAAACACCCATTCACTCCTCCCAGAAATCTCCCATCCTCTCTCTCCCTGTCTTGTTCTCATTCACAGGTGCATATGCACACACCCATGCATACTTCACCAATCCAATCTTCCCTGTCATCCATGCTACTCTCGTCCCACACCATCCATGTCCATCTATTCCCTTCCATACCCTTGGTGACACCAGCACTGCACACCCCTCTCTCCCTCTTCCTTTACATTTCTCATCCATTCCTGCCTAATCCTCCCCAGTGATCCTTTTCTTTACAGCAATAATGAGAATGTGAAAAATGGTGTACAGTACATCTTTGTTGATTTTACTTTCTCATAGTAGCTAAGAACATCATCATCTGTAACACTAACCAGATTCTTGCAATACACGGAGCTAGAGGATGCCTCAGAGGATCGAGTTGATAATAGTCGATACTTCGATCCATGATGTTGCTGTACAGTTGAGTGAAATCCATATCTTGCATAACAATCCTGAAAATAAATTAAATTTTAGCTCCTACATTTCTTCCATAAATAATTATACAAAACCATACAATTCCCCTTTTCTAAGTTTTGATGTGTGTGTGAGAGAGAGCTAGTAACTCAAGACTCCAGACTTTGGTATCAAATTACACATGTCTCTCCCTTGGAAAAACTTGCCCTTAACTGTAACCCTTCCAGAAAATAGATGACCTACTAACCACAGTTCCAGTTCTTGCTTTCACCTTTATAAGAAACTCATTACAAGGAACAAAGATACCTACTCAATTTCTCTTGCAAAAATACAACCTACAGCATTTGATTGGTACAGTTTTTCTACCTTCATTACCCATGTATGTAGACAATTTTAAGACTATCTTTTTCTATGGCATTTCCTCCTCAAATGCTCCATTTCTTTACCTGACTTTACTTTACCTAGACCGCATCAGACTACCAGGACCTAACCTAGGCAAACTACCGGGACCTAACCTAGGCAAACTACCGGATAATAACCGTAGCAAAGTACAAGAAATGAATGGGGCAAAATACTGGGACCTAGGAAGATCTGGCAACACTGCTACAAAATGGTAATTCTGTCAATAAATACCTAAGTGTATTACAATGGTTTAAAATAGTGGGTAATGATACCATACTAAAATATACAATATAGTGAATGAACAGTACGGTATTTATTGAAAGAATTACCGTTTTGTAGCAGTGTTGCCAGATCCGGCTAGGTCCCAGTATTTGGCCCCGGTCATTTCCTGTACTTTACCATGGTTATTTTCCAGGTAGTTTACCCAGGTTAGGTCCTGATAGTCTGCTGTGGTATATATTAGGTTAGGTAAGGTCAGGTTAATTTCAAAATGCCCCATTTGAATATGACCCATCTTGAGGAGGAAATGTCATAGCATAAATAGTTTTAAAATGGTCTAAATAAGTGGGTAATGAAGGTAGAAAAACCGTACACAATAACAGTATTTTTTCAATATTTACATATGAAGTACTTCTGTAAATTTACCAGACTCCCTTATGGGTGTAATGAAATGTGGTTATTTCCTTGTCACACACACACATGTATACACTGTGTGACTGTAAGACGTTAAGTTAAAGTAATGGGGTGCTTGTACTGTAATTTCCAATATACAAGTTAATCTACCATGATTATTTTAAATGTAAATATTGCACCAATACATACAATAATAATCATTAATAACATACCTCATAAATGAATATAATTATGATAATAAAGATAATAGTTCAAAATAATAATTGAAGATATTTATACCAGACTAAATAAGGTAAAGAAAGCTGTTTGTACCTCCTGCTGTCACTTCCACAACACAACCTCAGTTACCTCACCGAGTCACCAGTGTTGCCAACTGGTGTGCTTGACGAAATTTGCCCAACTTCAACATCACAATTTCCCTTTTTACCTCAAAAATTCCCTGTTTACTCTTGAAGATTGTTGTATATTTACCATCTACTGTACTTCTTGATATTTCGTCTGGTAGAAATGTCTCCATTTGCTCTTAACCCTTACAGTTCTGCAATCATCATATGATGACTGCAGCACTGTAAGGGTTAACTTAATTAATAATTCGGCACACGCCAGTTACCAAGCGTAAACAAAGCGGCATCGAAAGGGTTAAACATAACAATAATATCTTCACTGGTACATTTAATTCCCCATGTCTTGGAAAAATTTGACAACATTGTTACTCACTCGTCAGTCTTGTTGTTGTTAATGATGATAATGATGATGGGTTGCCGAGGTGTGATGAGGGTTTGTCTTTGGAACGGTATCATTGAAGAGCGTTTTCTCTCATTATTTCGTTTCTGGCAAATGCGTCCTTCATTCAGTAATATGTTTCTTACATTCCAGAATATATATTAATATAATTTCTCATTATCTTTATTGTATTACTTTAAAGATGTTTTTATTTACCATTAGTACATTCACGAGATCTTATTGTGCATTTATTTACTGTCTCTATGTATTCGAAGCATATCTGAATACTTATTAGTGCTCGTGACTGTACAGCCACAATCAAATAAACACCGACACTTCCCATTCATCATTCAAATATATCTGTATCATATCAAACTATAACCATATCACCTTATGTCAACTCAACCCTATCCATTATTAATATTATTAATGCTGCAAAATCATACACGTGTTGATCTGTATTACCAAGATATTTATCCTACTACGATGGAAGGAGTGTGTCGGTGGATATTTCATTGTGGCTGTAGGCCTACAGGCCAAAATGACAGGTAAGTGACGCACTGACCCACAACTAACATCCCGGACCTACTGAATCTACTAACCAATACAAAACCAAAAATTTATACATGTACATCGTCAGAAAACTACCTACCTTTTACCTGCCACCAGTGGTTACCACTGCTCTGAGGTGGCTTGCTGCTTGTTCTTTATTATTTTTTATATTATGGGCAGCCAGCGAGATGCATAGATACCACATCCAAGGTTTAAAGAACCTTGACCACATCTATATTAGCCTACAAATCGAGGAAAGGAGACCAACACAGACATATTACTCAGTGAAAGACTGATCAATGTCACTGAGGGTCGATTCCACAATGGTTGGTAGTGGCTTGTAACCACGCAAACGAAAAAATATTAATCATGTAAAATGATTGTGAGCGAATAATACTGTTATTACTACGGAAGAGAGTAAAGGGAGAGTGAGAGGAAGACAGGAAAGAATAGTGAAAGTGAAGGGGGAGTAGAGTGAGAGTGATCCCGGTGATTAAAAATGTTATCAATCATTTTGTAACACTATTAGTAAAGGATTTGTGTGGTGTTAGAGAGAGTAAGTATTATCGCCAGTGGAACAGGCTTACCAACTCTACATAGCACTATAGCAATAGGGGTGGTTCCAAAACTTTTGCAGAGAAAAAGCGAGGCTGTGTGAGGATGATATAAGTAGATTGCGGATGAGAGAGAGAGACATTATTATTCATGCTTCAACCTCTCCTTTATATCCCTTCCCTCCTACACACACACATACCTGCCTTACTTATCCCTGTCTCACACAGTGACACACACTTACCTGCCTTACTCATCCATCTCTCACACACACTTACCTACCTTACTTATCCCACATACACATCCATCTCTCTTTCTCACTCACAGTATACACAAGCACAACATGAGAGAGAAAAACACTTCGGGAAATTCTTCTTTCATACAACTTATCTTATAGTAATACAACTGCAAAAATGTACTCATAGGACAATATAAGAGAATCAGAGAATTAATTAATAATATATCTTGTATACCAACCTAGCTAACTTGACTGTCTACTCAAGGGTTGGAAGGAGTTATTGTATGTAAGTATTGTGATTGTTGTATATGTATGTGCTTCAAAGTTATCTGTGAAGAGAGAAAAAATAGTTTTATGAATTATTGATGTCTGTTAGGTGTGAAAAAACAATATGAAAGTATGTACAGTCGCGGTCAATAATAATCATCAACATATGGGTATCTCAAACAAATTACTGTGTCAGGTTTTCACGTTCACATAATCATGATGTTATTGTTTTGAGTAGTGTGTAGCTACTTGTATTAAATCAAAAGATAGTAGTTGACCTACTTATTTGGAAGATTTGTCATCTAAGGAACAGAGGAAAGCTGTCAAAATATTACGTGAGTTACCCCTACATGGATGATTATATTTGATCGCGACTATATGTACGATATAAGAGAGAAATGAGGATGAGGGGTAACTTATACATACGAGAGAGAGAGAGAGAGAGAGAGAGAGAGAGAGAGAGAGAGAGAGAGAGAGAGAGAGACAGAATAGTGGAAGAGGAAGACAGAATAGTGGAAGAGGAAGACAGAATAGTTAAAAAAGAGGAAGTTAAAATAGTGGAAGAGGAAGTTATTGTATGTAAGTATTGTCATTGTTGTGTATGTATGTGCTTCAAAATTATCTGTTAAGAGAGAGAAATTACTTTTATTAATTATAGTTTGTTAGGTGTGAAAAAAGAATATATGTGTATGTACAGTCGTGGTCAATAATAATCATCCACATATGGGTAACTTTAACAATTTACTGTCTAATGTTCTCACGTTCACATATGATATTATTGTTTTAAGTAGTGCATAGCTGCTTATATTAAATCAAACGATGGTAATTAACCTATTTTTTGGAAAGTTTATCAGCTAAGGAACAGAGGGAAGTTGTCAAAATCTTACGTGAGTTACTCCTATATGGATGATTATATTTGACCACGACTGTATGTATGTACGATCAGAGAGAGTGGCTGTGTCGTGGATGCATATAAGTAGATTGCGGATTAGAGAGAGAGAGAGAATATATACATACATACAGAGAGAGAGAGAGAGAGAGAGAGAGAGAGAGAGAGAGAGAGAGAGAGAGACATATATACAGAGAGAGAGAGAGAGAGAGAGAGAGAGAGAGAGAGAGAGAGACATTGTTATTCATGATTCAACCCTTCCTTTATATCCTTTCCCCCCTACACACACACACACACACACACACACACACCTGTCTTACTCATCCCATACAACTACAAAAACTGTCTTATTCACGGAATTACATTTCAGAATTATTTAGTAAAACTATCGAACAATATTTTGTGTACCAACCTTAACTTGACTGTCTACTCCAGCTGGATTGTATGTAAGTATTGTGATTAATGTGTATGTACGTGCTTCAAAGTTATCTGTGAAGAAAGATTAAGGACTTTTATGAATTATTGTCGTTTATTAGGTGTGAAAAAATATGTATAGTCCTACTGTATTATGTATGTACGATATAAGAGAGAGAGGATGAGGGGTAACTTATACATAAAGAGAGAGAGACAGAGAGAGAGAGAGAGAGAGAGAGAAGATATACAGTAGTTGGTATGCTTTTGAGAGATAGTATGAAATTGATAGTAAGCTTGTGTGTGTGTGTGTGTGTGTGTGTGTGTGTGTGAGAGAGAGAGAGAGAGAGAGAGAGAGAGAGAGAGAGAGAGAGAGAGAGAGAGAGAGAGAGAGAGAGAGAGAGAGAGAGAGAGAGAGAGAGAGAGAGAGAGAGAGAGAGAGAACTTTTAATAATTTCTTTTTTTCATGCAAGAAGGCTGAGATGGGAGGAAGTGGAGTGAAAGAGGAAGACAAAATAGTGGAAGAAGACAAAATATAGTGGAAGAGGAAGACAAAATAATGGAAGAGGAAGACAAAATAATGGAAGAGGAAGGAAGACAAGATAGTTGAGCCTAAGATCGTGTATGAGAAATTGGAGGCTTCTGTTTCCTCCTAGTCTGTGCCACGAAACAAAACAAAAAACTCCTTCGTGGCAAACATTGAACGACTCATTCATTATTTTTCATCCATTCAATTTTCTGACTACATCTTGCACAGAGTTAGTTATTAGTGAGAGAATAATTATGTAAAACACGGCTGCGTCGTAAGGTGCTTTTGCCTGTGGCGCTGCTCGCTTCGCTCGCCCCTCCACCCCCATCCCCTACCTACATCTTAACTACCACCCACCCACCCACATCTTATCTACCTATCACCCACATTTTACCTACCTACCACCCACATCTTAACTACCACCCACCCATATAATTATTGACATCTTCACTACCTACCTACCTACCTACCACCCACATCTTAACTACCACCCACATCTTACCTACCTACCTACCTTCCACCCACATCTTAACTACCACCAACCCACCCACATCTTACCTACCTACCACCCACATCTTACCTACCTACCACCCACATTTTACCTACCTACCACCCACATTTTACCTACCTACCTCCCACATCTTAACTACCACCCACCCTTATAATTATTGACATCTTTACTACCTACCTACCTACCTACCTACCTAACACCCACATCTTAACTACCACCCACCCATATAATTATTGACATCTTTACTACCTACCTACCTACCTACCACCCACATCTTACCTACCTACCTACCTAACACCCACATCTTAACTACCACCCACCCATATAATTATTGACATCTTCACTACCTACCTACCTACCACCCACATCTTACCTACCTACCTATCTACCACCCACATCTTAACTACCACCCACCCATATAATTATTGACATCTTCACTACCTACCTACTTACTACCCACATCTTACCTACCTACCTACCTACCACCCACACCACCCACATTTTACCTACCTACCACCCACATCTTACCTACCTACCTACCTATCTACCACCCACACCACCCACATTTTACCTACCTACCACCCACATCTTACCTACCTACCTACCTACCACCCACATCTTAACAACCACCCACCCACCCCCATCTTTCCTACCTACCTACCTGCCACCCACATCTTACCTACCTACCTACCTACCTACCACCCACATCTTACCTACCACCCACACACATCTTAACTACCACCCACACACCCACATTAAGATACACACACACACACACACACATTGATTGATTGATGATTGATAGTGTAGCAGACAGGAAACCTTATATTCATATATTCCAGATTGACTACAAGAAGGGAGAGGAAAGGAATGGGAAAGTGAGAAAAAAGGAAGGGGAAGAGAGAGAGAGAAAGAAGGAAAGGGAAGAGGGAGTAGAGAGGGGAAAAAGAGAAGATAAGTGTGTTTAGGAAAATAATAATTGTTACAAAAGTGCAAGGAAGAGAAGAGAGAGAGAGTAAAGAAAAGGGAAAATAAGAGAGAAAAAAGAGAGAGTAAAGAGAAGATGAGAGTAAAGAGAAGAGAAAATAAAAAGAAAGAGAAAGAGTAAAGAGAAGATGAGAATAAAGAAAAGAGAAAATATAATATAAGATAATATAAGAGAAAAAAGAAGAGAAAATAGTAAAGAGAAGAGAAGCGAGGAAAGAAAAGAGAAATTAAGAAAATAAAGAAAATATAAGATATTAAATAGAAGAGAAGTAAGGGAGTAAAGAAAGGAAGGAAGTGGAGTGAAAGAAGGAAGTGAAGGGAAGGAAGGAAGTGAATGGAAGGAAGGAAGTGGAGTGAAGGAAGGAAGGAAGGAAGTGAAGGGAAGGAAGGAAGTGAAGGAAGGAAGTGAAGGGAAGGAAGGAAGTTAAGGGAAGGAAGAAAGTGAAGGAAGGAAGTGAATGGAAGGAAGTGGAGTGAAGGAAGTGGAGTGAAGGAAGGAAGGAAGTGAAGGGAAGGAAGTGGAGTGAAGGAAGGAAGGAAGTGGAGTAAAGGAAGGAAGTGGAGTGAAGGAAGGAAGTGGAGTGAAGGAAGGAAGTGGAGTGAAGGAAGGAAGTGGAGTGAAGGAAGGAAGGAAGTGGAGTAAAGGAAGGAAGTGGAGTGAAGGAGGGAAGTGGAGTGAAGGAAGGAAGGAAGTGGAGTGAAGGAAGGAAGTGAAGTAAAGGAAGGAAGGAAGTGGAGTGAAGGAAGGAAGTGTAGTGAAGGAAGGAAGTGTAGTGAAGGAAGTGGAGTGAAAGAAGGAAGTGGAATGAAGGAAGGAAGGAAGTGGAGTGAAGGAAGGAAAGAAATGGAGTGAAGGACGGAAGTGGAGTGGAGGAAGGAAGTGGAGTGAAGGAAGGAAGTGGAGTGAAGGAAGGAAGGAAGTGGAGTGAAGGAAGGAAGGAAGGAAGGAAGGAAGTGAAGGAAGGAAGGAAGTGGAGTGAAGGAAGGAAGTGGAGTGAAGGAAGTGGAGTGAAAGAAGAAAGTGGAGTGAAGGAAGGAAGGAAATGGAGTGAAGGAAGGAAGGAAGTGCAGTGAAGGAAGGAAGGAAGTGCAGTGAAGGAAGAAAGGAAGTGGAGTAAATGAAGGAAGGAAGTGGAGTGAAGGAAGGAAGTGGAGTGAAGGAAGGAAGTGGAGTGAAGGAAAGGAAGTGGAGTAAAGGAAGGAAGGAAGTGGAGTGAAGGAAGGAAGGAAGTGGAGTGAAGGAAGGAAGGAAGTGGAGTGAAGGAAGGAAGGAAGTGGAGTGAAGGAAGGAAGGAAGTGGAGTGAAGGAAGGAAGGAAATGGAGTGAAGGAAGGAAGGAAGTGGAGTGAAGGAAGGAAGGAAGTGGAGTGAAGGAAGGAAGTGAATGGAAGGAAGGAAGGAAGTGGAGTAAAGGAAGGAAGTGTAGAGAAGGAAGGAAGTGTAGAGAAGGAAGGAAGGAAGTGGAGTGAAGGAAGGATTGATTGATTGATGGATATTAGGCGCCGCAACATCGAGGTCCTATAGCGCCAGAAAAAGGTGATAGAGAGGTGTGACAGCAAGCAGGAAGGAAATAAAATGAAAAGAGGGACAGTTGAAGAACTGAAAGAGGGGAACTATTTAGTCTGGTCTCTCACTGGCGACCTTCATAGCATGGGAAGCCCTCTCTCCCCGATATGAGTGAAGGAAGGAAGTGGAGTGAACAAAGGAAGGAAGTGGAGTGAAGGAAGAAAGGAAGTGGAGTGAAGGAAGGAAGAGGAGTGAAGGAAGGAAGTGGAGTGAAGGAATGAAGGAAGTGGAGTGAAGGGAAAGAAATGGAGTGAAGGAAGGAAGGAAGTGAAGTGAAGGAATTGGAGTGAAGGAATGAAGGAAATGGAGGAAAGGAAGGAAGGAAATGGAGTGAAGGAAGGAAGGAAGTGGAGTGAAGGAAGGAAGGAAGTGGAGTGAAGGAAGGAAGTGGAATGAAGGAAGGAAGTAGAGTGAAGGAAGGAAGGAAGTGGAGTAAAGGAAGGAAGTAGAGTGAAGGAAGGAAGTAGAGTGAAGGAAGGAAGGAAGTGAAGGAAGGAAGTGGAGTGAAAGAAGGAAGTGGAGTGAAGGAAGGAAGGAAGTGGAGTGAAGGAAGGAAGGAAGTGGAGTGAAGGAAGGAAGGAAGTGGAGTGAAGGAACGAAGGAAGTGGAGTGAAGGAAGGAAGGGAGTAAAGGAAGGAAGGGAGTAAAGGAAGAAAGGAAGTGGAGTGAAAGAAGGAAGGAAGTGGAGTGAAGGAAGGAAGGAAGGAAATGGAGTGAAGGAAGGAAGGAAATTGAGTGAAGGAAGGAAGGAAGTGGAGTGAAGGGAGGAAGGAAGTAAGTAAAGTGAAGGAAGGAAGGAAGTAGAGTGAAGGAAGGAAGGAAGTGGAGTGAAGGAACGAAGGAAGTGGAGTGAAGGAAGGAAGGAAGGAAGTGAAGGAAGTGGAGTGAAGGAAGGAAGTGGAGTGCAGGAAGGAAGAAAGTGAAGGAAGGAAGTGGATTGAAGGAAAAAAGGAAGTGGAGTGAAGAAAGGAAGGAAGTGGAGTAAAGGAAGGAAGGAAGTGGAGTGAAGGAGGAAAGGAAGTGGAATGAAGGAAGGAATGAATTAGAGTGAAGGAAGAAAGTGGAGTGAAGGAAGGAAGTGGAGTAAAGGAAGGAAGTGAAGGAAGGAAGGAAGTGGAGTGAAGAAAAGAAGGAAGTGGAGTGAAGGAAGGAAGAAAGTAGAGTCAAGGAAGGAAGAAAGTGGAGTGAAGGAAGGAAGAAAGTGGAGTGAAGGAAGGAAGAAAGTGGAGTGAAGGAAGGAAGTAGAGTGAATGAAGGAAGTGGAGTGAAGGAAGGAAGGAAGTGGAGTGAAGGAAGGAACTAAGTTGAGTGAAGGAAGGAAAAAATTGGAGTGAAGGAAGGAAGGAAGTGGAGTGAAGGAAGGAAGTGGAGTGAAGGTAGGAAGGAAGGAAGTGGAGTGAAGGAAGAAATGAAGTGGAGTGAAGGAAGGAAGGAAGTGGAGTGAAGTAAGGAAGGAAGGAAGTGGAGTGAAGGAAGAACGGAAGTGGATTGAAGGAAGGAAGTGGAGTGAAGGAAGGAAGGAAGGAAGTGAAGGAAGAAAGGAAGTGGAGTGAAGGAAGGAAGGAAGTAGAGTGAAGGAAGGAAGGAAGGAAGTGAAGGAAGAAAGGAAGTGGAGTGAAGGAAGGAAGTGAAGAAAGGAAGAGGAGTGTAGGGAGGGAGGAAGTAAGTAAAGTGAAGGAAGGAAGGAAGTAGAGTGAAGGAAGAACGGAAGTGAAGTGAAGGAAGGAAAGAAGTGGAGTGAAGGAAGGAAGTGGAGTGAAGGAAGGAATGAAGTAGAGTGAAGTAAGAACGGAAGTGGATTTAAGGAAGGGAGTGGAGTGAAGGAAGGAAGGAAGGAAGTGAAGAAAGAAAGAAAGTGGAGTAAAGGATGGAAGAAAGTGGAGTGAAGGAAGGAAGGAAGTGGATTGAAGGAAGGAAGGAAGTAGAGTGAAAGAAGAACGGAAGTGGATTGAACGAAGGAAGTGGATTGAAGGAAGGAAGTGGAGTGAAGGAAGGAAGGAAGGAAGTGAAGGAAGAAAGGAAGTGGAGTAAAGGATGGAAGAAAGTGGAGTGAAGGAAGGAAGGAAGTGGAGTGAAGGAAGGAAGTGGAGTGAAGGAAGGAAGAAAGTGGTGTGAAGGAAGGAAAGAAGTGGAGTGAAGGAAGGAAGTGGAGTGAAGGAAGGAAGGAAGTGGAGTAAAGGAAGGAAGGAAGTGGAGTGAAGGAAGGAAGGAAGTGGAGTGAAGGAAGGAAGTGGAGTAAAGGAAGGAAGGAAGTGAAGGAACGAAGGAAGTGGAGTGAAGGAAGGAAGGAAGTGGAGTGAAGGAAGCGGAGTGAAGGAAGGAAGGAAGTGGAATGAAGGAATGCGAGTGAAGGAAGGAAGGAAGTGGAGTGAAGAAAGGAAGGAAGTGGAGTGAAGGAAGGAAGGAAGGAAATGGAGTGAAGGAAGGAAGGAAGGAAGTGGAGTGAAGGAAGGAAGGAAGTAGAGTGAAGGAATGAATGAAGGAAGTAGAGTGAAGGAAGGAAGGAAGTAGAGTGAAGGAAGGAAGGAAATGAAGTGAAGGAAGGAAGGAAGTGGAGTGAAGGAAGGAAGGAAGTGGAGTGAAGGAAGGAAGTGGAGTGCAGGAAGGAAGGAAGTCAAGGAAGTGGATTGAAGGAAAAAAGGAAGTGGAGTGAAGGAAGGAAGGAAGGAAGTTAAGTGAAGGAAGGAAGGAAGTGGAATGAAGGAAGGAAGTGGAGTGAAGGAAGTAAGGAAGTGGAGTGAAAGAAGGAAGGAAGTGGAGTAAATGAAGGAAGGAAGTGGGGTAAAGGAAGGAAGTGAAGTGAAGGAAGTGGAGTGAAAGAAGGAAGTGGAGTGAAGGAAGGAAGGAAGTGGAGTGAAGGAAGGAAAGAAATGGAGTGAAGGACGGAAGTGGAGTGGAGGAAGGAAGTGGAGTGAAGGAAGGAAGTGGAGTGAAGGAAGGAAGGAAGTGGAGTGAAGGAAGGAAGTGGAGTGAAGGAAGGAAGTGGAGTGAAGGAAGGAAGTGGAGTGAAGGAAGGAAGTGGAGTGAAGGAAGGAAGTGGAGTGAAGGAAGTGGAGTGAAAGAAGAAAGTGGAGTGAAGGAAGGAAGAAAATGGAGTGAAAGAAGGAAGAAAATGGAGTGAATGAAGGAAGGAAGTGGAGTGAAGGAAGGAAGGAAGTGCAGTAAAGGAAGGAATGAAGGAAGAAAGGAAGTGCAGTGAAGGAAGGAAGGAAGTGGAGTGAAGAAAGGAAGGAAGTGGAGTGAAGGAAGGAAGGAAATGGAGTGAAGGAAGGAAGGAAGTGGAGTGAAGGAAGGAAGTTGAGTGAAGGAAGGAAATAAGTGAATGGAAGGAAGGAAGGAAGTGGAGTGAAGGAAGGAAGTGTAGAGAAGGAATGAAGGAAGTGTAGAGAAGGAAGGAAGGAAGTGGAGTGAAGGAAGGAAGTGGAGTGAACAAACGAAGGAAGTGGAGTGAAGGAAGAAAGGAAGAGGAGTGAAGGAAGGAAGTGGAGTGAAGGAATGAAGGAAGTGGAGTGAAGGGAAAGAAATAGAGTGAAGGAAGGAAGGAAGTGAAGTGAAGGAATTGGAGTGAAGGAATGAAGGAAGTGGAGTGAAAGAAGGAAGTGGAGTGAAGGAAGGAAGGAAATGGAGTGAAGGAAGGAAGGAAGTGGAGTGAAGGAAGGAAGGAAGTGGAGTGATGGAATGAAGGAAGTGGAGTGAAGGAAAGAAGTGGAGTGAAGGAAGTTGAATGAAGGAAGGAAGGAAGTGGAGTAAAGGAATGAAGGAAGTGAAGTAAAGGAAGGAAGGAAGTGAAGGAAGGAAGGAAGTGGAGTAAAGGAAGGAAGTAGAGTGAAGGAAGGAAGTAGAGTGAAGGAATGAAGGAAGTGAAGGAAGGAAGTGGAGTGAAGGAAGGAAGAGGAGTGAAGGAAGGAAGGAAGTGGAGTGAAGGAAGGAAGGAAGTGGAGTGAAGGAACGAAGGAAGTGGAGTGAAGGAAGGAAGGGAGTAAAGGAAGGAAGGGAGTAAAGGAAGAAAGGAAGTGGAGCGAAAGAAGGAAGGAAGTGGAGTGAAAGAAGGAAGGAAGTGGAGTGAAGGAAGGAAGGAAGGAAGTGGAGTGAAGGAAGGAAGGAAGGAAGTGGAGTGAAGGAAGGAAGTGGAGTGAAGAGAGGAAGGAAGTAAGTAAAGTGAAGGAAGGAAGGAAGTAGAGTGAAGGAAGAACGGAAGTGGATTGAAGGAAGGAAGTGGAGTGAAGGAAGGAAGGAAGGAAGTGAAGGAAGTGGAGAGAAGGAAGGAAGTGGAGTGCAGGAAGGAAGGAAATGAAGGAAGGAAGTGGATTAAAGGAAAAAAGGAAGTGGAGTGAAGGAAGGAAGGAAGTGGAGTGAAGGAAGGAAGGAAGTGGAATGAAGGAGGAAACGAAGTGGAATGAAGGAAGGAAGGAAGTGGAGTGAAGGAAGAAAGTGGAGTGAAGGAAGGAAGGAAGGAAGGAAGTGGAGTGAAGGAAGGAAGTGAAGTGAAGGAAGAAAGGAAGTGGAGTGAAGGAAGGAAGGAAGTGGAGTGAAGAAAAGAAGGAAGTGGAGTGAAGGAAGGAAGAAAGTGGAGTGAAGGAAGGAAGAAAGTGAAGTGAAGGAAGGAAGAAAGTGGAGTGAAGGAAGGAAGAAAGTGGAGTGAAGGAAGGAAGTAGAGTGAAGGAAGGAAGTGGAGTGAAGGAAGGAAGGAAGTGGAGTGAAGGAAGGAAGTGGAGTGAAGGAAGGAAGGAAGTGGAGTGAAGGAAGGAAGAAAGTGGAGTGAAGGAAGGAAGGAAGTGGAGTGAAAGAAGGAAGTGGAGTGAAGGAAGGAAGGAAGTTGAGTGAAGGAAGGAAGAAAGTGGAGTGAAGGAAGGAAGGAAGTGGAGTGAAAGAAGGAAGTGGAGTGAAGGAAGGAAGGAAGGAAGTGGAGTGATGGAAGAAAGGAAGTGGAGTGAAGGAAGGAAGGAAGTGGAGTGAAGGAAGGAAGGAAGGAAGTGGAGTGAAGGAAGAACGGAAGTGGATTGAAGGAAGGAAATGGAGTGAAGGAAGGAAGGAAGGAAGGAAGTGAAGGAAGAAAGGAAGTGGAGTGAAGGAATTAAGTGAAGAAAGGAAGTGGAGTGAAGGGAGGAAGGAAGTAAGTAAAGTGAAGGAAGGAAGGAAGTAGAGAGAAGGAAGGAAGGAAGTAGAGAGAAGGAAGAACGGAAGTGAAGTGAAGGAAGGAAAGAAGTGGAGTGAAGGAAGGAAGGAAGTGGAGTGAAGGAAGAACGGAAGTGGATTGAAGGAAGGAAGTGGAGTGAAGGAAGGAAGGAAGTGGAGTGAAGGAAGGCAGGAAGTAGAGTGAAGTAAGAACGGAAGTGGATTTAAGGAAGGGAGTGGAGTGAAGGAAGGAAGGAAAGAAGTGAAGAAAGAAAGTGGAGTAAAGGATGGAAGAAAGTGGAGTGAAGGAAGGAAGGAAGTGGATTGAAGGAAGGAAGGAAGTAGAGTGAAGGAAGAACGGAAGTGGATTGAAGGAAGGAAGTGGAGTGAAGGAAGGAAGGAAGGAAGTGCAGGAAGAAAGGAAGTGGAGTAAAGGATGGAAGAAAGTGGAGTGAAGGAAGGAAGGAAGTGGAGTGAAGGAAGGAAGTGGAGTGAAGGAAGGAAGAAAGTGGTGTGAAGGAAGGAAAGAAGTAAGTGGAGTGAAGGAAGGAAGTGGAGTGAAGGAAGGAAGGAAGTGGAGTGAAGGAAGGAAGGAAGTGGAGTAAAGGAAGGAAGGAAATGGAGTGAAGGAACGAAGGAAGTTGAGTGAAGGAAGGAAGGAAGTGGAGTGAAGGAAGTGGAGTGAAGGAAGGAAGTGGAATGAAGGAATGGGAGTGAAGAAAGGAAGGAAGTGGAGTGAAGGAAGGAAGGAAGTGGAGTGAAGGAAGGAAGGAAGGAAGGAAGTGGAGTGAAGGAAGGAGGGAAGGGAGTAGAGTGAAGGAAGGAAGTGGAGTGAAGGAAGGAAGGAAGGAAGGAAGTGGAGTGAAGGAAGGAAGTAAGGAAGTGGAGTGAAGGAAGGAAGGAAATGAAGTGAAGGAAGGAAGGAAGTGGAGAGAAGGAAGGAAGGAAGTGGAGTGAAGGAAGGAAGGAAGTGGAGTGAAGGAAGGAAGGAAGTGAAGGAAGGAAGGAAGTGAAGGAAGGAAGGAAGTGAAGGAAGGAAATGGATTGAAGGAAAAAAGGAAGTGGAGTGAAGGAAGGAAGTAAGGAAGCTAAGTGAAGGAAGGAAGGAAGTGGAATGAAGGAAGGAAGTGGAATGAAGGAAGGAAGTGGAGTGAAGGAAGAAAGGAAGTGGAGTGAAAGAAGGAAGGAAGTGGAGTAAAGGAAGGAAGGAAGTGGGGTAAAGGAAGGAAGGAAGTGAAGTGAAGGAAGGAAGTGGAGTGAAGGAAGGAAGTGGATTGAAGGAAAAAAGGAAGTGGAGTGAAGGAAGGAAGTAAGGAAGTTAAGTGAAGGAAGGAAGGAAGTGGAATGAAGGAAGGAAGTGGAGTGAAGGAAGAAAGGAAGTGGAGTGAAAGAAGGAAGGAAGTAGAGTGAAGGAAGGAAATGGGGTAAAGGAAGGAAGGAAGTTAAGTGAAGGAAGGAAGTAGAGTGAAGGAAGGAAGTGGAGTGAAGGAAGGAAGTGGAGTGAAGGAAGCAAGGAAGTGGAGTGAAGGAAGGAAGGGAGTGAAGGAAGGAAGGAAGGAAGTGGAGTGAAGGAAGGAAGTGGAGAGAAGGAAGGAAGGAAGTGGAGAGAAGGAAGGAAGGAAGTGGAGTGAAGGAAGGAAGTGAATGAAAGGAAGGAAGTGAAAGGAAGGAAGTGAAAGGAAGGAAGGAAGGAAGTGGAGTGAAGCGAAGGAAGGAAGTGGAGTGAAGGAAGGAAGGAAGTGGATTAATGGAAGGAAGTGAAGTGAAGGAAGGAAGGAAGTGGATTGACGGAAGGAAGTGGAGTGAAGGGAAGGAAGGAAGTGGAGTGAAGGGAAGGAAGGAAGTGGAGTGAAGGAAGGAAGGAAGTGGAGTGAAGGATGGAAGTAGAGTAAAGGAAGGAAGGAAGTGGAGTGAAGGAACGAAGGAAGTGGAGTGAAGGAACGAAGGAAGTGGAGTGAAGGAAGTGAAGTGAAGGAAGGAATGAAGTGGAGTGAAGAAAGGAAGGAAGTGGAGTGAAGGAAGGAAGTGGAGTGAAGGAAGGAAGGAAGGAAGTGGAGTGAAGGAAGAACGGAAGTGGATTGAAGGAAGGAAGTGGAGTGAAGGAAGGAAGGAAGGAAGTGAAGGAAGAAAGGAAGTGGAGTAAAGGATGGAAGAAAGTGGAGTGAAGGAAGGAAAGAAGTGGAGTGAAGGAAGGAAGCGTAGTGATGGAAGGAAGAAAGTGGAATGAAGGAAGGAAAGAAGTGGAGTGAAGGAAGGAAGTGGAGTGAAGGAAGGAAGGAAGTGGAGTGAAGGAAGGAAGGAAGTGGAGTGAAGGAAGGAAGGAAGTGGAGTGAAGGAAGGAAGGAAGTGGAGTGAAGGAACGAAGGAAGTGGAGTGAAGGAACGAAGGAAGTGGAGTGAAGGAACGAAGGAAGTGGAGTGAAGGAAGGAAGTGGAGTGAAGGAAGGAAGTGGTGTGAAGGAAGGAAGTGGTGTGAAGGAAGTAAATGGAGTGAAGGAAGGAAGTGGAGTGAAGGAAGGAAGGAAGTGGAGTGAAGGAAGGAAGGAAGTGAAGGAAGGAAGTGAAGGAAGGAAGTGGAGTGAAGGAAGGAAGGAAGTGGAGTGAAGGAAGGAAGGAAGTGGAGTGAAGGAATGAAGTGGATTGAAGGAAGGAAGTGGAGTGAAGGAAGGAAGTGTTGTGAAGGAAGGAAGTGGAGTGAAGGATGTGGTGTGAAGGAAGGAAGGAAGGAAGTGGAGTGAAGGAAGGAAGAAAGTGGAGTGAAGGAAGGAAGGAAGTGGAGATAAGGAAGGAAGGATGTGGAGTGAAGGAAGGAAGGAAGTGGAGTGAAGGAAGGAAGGAAGTGGAGTGAAGGAAGGAAGGAAGTGGAGTGAAGGAAGGAAGGAAGTGGAGTGAAGGATGGAAGGAAGGAATTGGAGTGAAGGAAGGAAGGAAGTGGAGTGAAGGATGGAAGGAAGGATGTGGAGTGAAGGAAGGAAGTGGAGTGAAGGGAAGGAAGTGGAGTGAAGGGAAAGAAGTGGAGTGAAGGGAAGGAAGTGGAGTGAAGGAAGGAAGGAAGGAAGTGGAGTGAAGGAAGGAAGTGGAGTGCAGGAAGGAAGTGGAGTGGAGGAAGGAAGTGGTGTGAAGGAACGAAGGAAGTGGAGTGAAGGAACGAAGGAAGTGGAGTGAAGGAAGGAAGTGAAATGAAGGAAGTGGAGTGAAGGAAGGAAGAAAGTGGAGTGATGGAAGGAAGGAAGTGGAGTGAAGAAAGGAAGGTAGTGGAGTGAAGGAAGGTAGTGGAGTGAAGGAAGGAAGGAAGGAAGTGGAGTGAAGGAAGGAAGTGGAGTGAAGGAAGTGGAGTGATGGAAGGAAGGAAGTGGAGTGAAGAAAGGAAGGTAGTGGAGTGAAGGAAGGAAGGAAGGAAGGAAGTGGAGTGAAGGAAGGAAGTGGAGTGAAGGAAGGAAGGAAGGAAGTGGAGAGAAGGAAGGAAGGAAATGAAGTGAAGGAAGGAAGGAAGTTGAGTGAAGGAAGGAAGGAAGTGGAGTGAAGGAAGGAAGTGGAGTGCAGGAAGAAAGGAAGTGAAGGAAGGAAGTGGATTGAAGGAAAAAAGGAAGTGGAGTGAAGGAAGGAAGGAAATGAAGTGAAGGAAGGAAGGAAGTGGAATGAAGGAAGGAAGTGGAGTGAAGGAAGTGGAATGAAATAAGGAAGAAAGTGGAGTAAAGGAAGGAAGGAAGTGGGGTAAAGGAAGGAAGGAAGTGAAGTGAAGAAAGGAAGGAAGTGGAGTGAAGGAAGGAAGTGGAGTGAAGGAAGGAAGTGGAGTGAAGGAAGGAAGGGAGTGAAGGAAGGAAGGGAGTGAAGGAAGGAAGGAATGAAGTGGAGTGAAGGAAGGAAGAAAGTGAACGGAAGGGATGGGAAGGAAAGAAGTGGTAGGAAGGAAGGAAGGAAGTGGAGTGAAGGAAAGAAGGAACTGGAGTGAAGAAAGGAAGTGAATGGAAGGAAGTGAAAGGAAGGAAGTGGAGTGAAGGGAAGGAAGGAAGTGGAGTGAAGGAAGGAAGTGAAAGGAAGGAAGGAAGGAAGTGGAGTGAAAGGAAGGAAGGAAGTGGAGTGAAGGGAAGGAAGGAAGTGGAGTGAAAGAAGGAAGGAAGTGGAGTGAAGGAAGGAAGGAAGTGGAGTGAAGGGAAGGAAGGAAGTGGAGTGAAGGAAGGAAGGAAGTGGAGTGAAGGAAAGGAAGGAAGTGGAGTGAAGGAAGGAAGTGAAGTGAAGGAAGGAAGAAAGTGGAGTGAAGGAAGGAAGGAAGTGGAGTGAAGGAAGGAAGTGGAGTGAAGGAAGGAAGTGGAATGAAGGAATGAAGAAAGTGGAGTGAAGGAAGGAAAGAAATGGATTGAAGGAAGGAAGTGGAGTGCTGGAAGGAAGTGGAGTGAAGGAAGGAAGGAAGGAAGTGGAGTGAAGGAAGGAAGGAAGGAAGTGGAGTGAAGGAAGGAAGGAAGTGGAGTGAAGGAACGAAGGAAGTAGAGTGAAGGAAGGAAGTAAGTGGAGTGAAAGAAGGAAGGAAGTGGAGTAAAGGAAGGAAGGAAGTAGGGTAAAGGATGGAGCGAAGTGGAGTGTAGGAAGGAAGGAAGTGGAGTGAAGGAAGGAAGTGGAGTGAAGTGAAGGAAGTAAGTGGAGTGAATGAAGGAAGTGGAGTGAAGGAAGGAAGTGGTGTGAAGGAAGGAAGTGGTGTGAAGGAAGGAAGTGGTGTGAAGGAAGGAAATGGAGTGAAAGAAGGAAGGAAGTGGAGTGAAAGAAGGAAGGAAGTGGAGTGAAGGAAGGAAGGAAGTGAAGGAAGGAAGTGGAGTGAAGGAAGTGGAGTGAAGGAAGGAAGGAAGTGGAGTGAAGGAATGAAGTGGAGTGAAGGAAGGAAGTGGAGTGAAGGAAGGAAGTGGAGTGAAAGAAGTGGTGTGAAGGAAGGAAGTGAAGTGAAGGAAGGAAGGAAGGAAGGAAGTGGAGTGAAGGAAGGAAGGAAGTGGAGTGAAGGAAGGAAGGAAGTGGAGATAAGGAAGGAAGGATGTGGAGTGAAGGAAGGAAGGAAGTGGAGTGAAGGAAGGAAGGAAGTGGAGTGAAGGAAAGAAGGAAGTGGAGTGAAGGAAGGAAGGAATTGGAGTGAAGGAAGGAAGTGGAGTGAAGGAAGGAAGTGGAGTGAAGGGAAGGAAGTGGAGTGAAGGGAAGGAAGTGGAGTGAAGGAAGGAAGTGGAGTGAAGGAAGGAAGGAAGTGGAGTGAAGGAAGGAAGTGGAGTAAAGAAAGGAAGGAAGTGGAGTGAAGGAAGAAAGTGGAGTGAAAGAAGGAAGTGGAGTGAAGGAAGGAAGTGGAGTGAAGGAAGGAATGAAGTGGAGTGAAGGAAGGAAGGGAGTAAAGGAAGGAAGGAAGTGAAGGAAGGAAGGAAGTGGAGTGAAAGAAGGAAGGGAGTAAAGGAAGGAAAAAAGTGAAGGAAAGAAGTGGAGTGAAGGAAGGAAGGAAGTGGAGTGAAGGAAGGAAGGAAGTGAAGGGAAGGGAAGGAAGGAAGGAAGGAAGTGGAGTGAAGGAAGGAAAGAAGTAGAGTGAAGGAAGGAATTGGAGTGAAGGAAGGAAGGAAGTGAATGAAAGGAAGGAAGGAAGTGGAGTGAAGGAAGTGGAGTGAAGGAAGGAAGGAAGTGGAGTGAAGGAAGGAATGAAGGAAGGAAGTGGAGTGAAGGAAGTAAGGAAGTGGAGTGAAAGAAGGAAGGAAGTGGAGTAAAGGAAGGAAGGAAGTGGGGTAAAGGAAGGAAGTGAAGTGAAGGAAGTGGAGTGAAAGAAGGAAGTGGAGTGAAGGAAGGAAGGAAGTGGAGTGAAGGAAGGAAAGAAATGGAGTGAAGGACGGAAGTGGAGTGGAGGAAGGAAGTGGAGTGAAGGAAGGAAGTGGAGTGAAGGAAGGAAGTAAGTGGAGTGAAGGAAGGAAGTGGAGTAAAAAAAGGAAGGAAGGAAGTGGAGTGAAGGAAGGAAGTAGAGTGAAGGAAGGAAGGAAGTGGAGTAAAGGAAGGAAGGAAGTGAAGGAAGGATGTGGAGTGAAGGAAGGAAGTGGAGTGAAGGAAGGAAGTGGAGTGAAGGAAGAAATGAAGTGGAGTGAAGGAAGAAAGGAAGTGGATTGAAGGAAGGAAGTGGAGTGAAGGAAGGAAGGAAGTAAAGTGAAGGAAGGAAGGAAGTGTAGTGAAGGAAGGAAGGAAGTGAATGGAAGGAAGTGGAGTGAAGGAAGGAAGTGGAGTGAAGGAAGGAAGTGGAGTGAAGGAAGAAAGTGGAGTGAAGGAAGGAAGTGGAGTGAAGGAAGAAAGTGGAGTGAAGGGAGGAAGTGGAGTGAAGGAAGGAAGGAAGTGGAGTGAAGGAAGAAAGGAAGTAGAGTGAAGGAAGAAAGGAAGTGGAGTGAAGGAAGAAAGGAAGGAAGTGAATGGAAGGAAGGAAGTGAATGGAAGGAAGGAAGGAAGTGGAGTGAAGGAAGGAAGTGGAGTGAAGGAAGGAAGTGGAGTGAAGGAAGGAAGTGGAGTGAAGGAAGGAAGTGGAGTGAAGGAAGGAAGTGGAGTGAAGGAAGAAAGTGGAGTGAAGGGAGGAAGTGGAGTGAAGGAAGGAAGGAAGTGGAGTGAAGGAAGAAAGGAAGTGGAGTGAAGGAAGAAAGGAAGTGGAGTGAAGGAAGGAAGGAAGTGAAGGAAGGAAGTGGAGTGAAGGAAGGAAGGAAGTGGAGCGAAGGAAGAAAGGAAGTGGAGTGAAGGAAGGAAGGAAGTGAAGAAAGGAAGTGGAGTGATGGAAGAAAGGAACTGAAGTGAAGGAAAAAAGGAAGTGGAGTGAAGGAAGGAAGGAAGTGATGGAAGGAAGTGGAGTGAAGGAAGGAAGGAAGTGTAGTGAAGGAAGGAAGTGGAGTGAAGGAAGGAAGTGGAGTGAAGGAAGGAAGTGGAGTAAAAGATGGAAGGAAGTGAATGGAAGGAAGGAAGGAAGTGGTGTGAAGGAAGGAAGTGGAGTGAAGGGAAGGAAGAGAAGATAAAAAGAGTAAGAAACTGGAATAAAAAGAATATATGATAAAAACGTAGGTGAAATAAAAAATAATTAGGGAAATGGATAGTAATAATAATAAGGATAATAAGATAAAGCAAGGAAGAGGAAGAGTGAAAAGAATATTTGAGATAAAACTAGAATAATGATGAACGAAAGAAATGGATAGTAATAATGAAGGATAAGTAGGAAAGAAGAAGATAACGAGAGGAATAATAAAGAAACGTAACTATACAGAATAATAATAATAATAATAATAATAATAATAATAATAATAATAACAACAATCTATATATCTAAATAAAGAGACTCTATACCACCTACAACGCCAGGAATTCACACACGGAAAGTGGACGTACACGAGGGGGGACAGAGGACATTTTCGTCATAAAAATCACCCCACTATAATAATTACTTATAATTACACATACTTTCCTTATCCCATCTACATAGAAAACCTAATTCTCAAGACACTACAGAAAACGAATGACTTGATGAGTAACTCGGATAAATTTTCAGTGCTTATATTATGGTCTAGTAATAATAATAGTAAAGGGAATAATGAATAACTTAAAAGAATGTGAGAAGATGGAAAACGGGAGAAAGTAATAAAAGTAATGGGAAGAGAAGGAAATGATAAAGAAGGGGAAGAGAAGGAGAGAAGAAAGGAACAAAAGCGAGTAAGATAAAGGAAGGAAATAGAAGGAGAGGAGAAAGGAAGAGAAATGAGAAAGGATAAAGGAAGGGAATAGAAGGAGAGAATATAGGAAATAGAGAAAATATAAAGAAAGAGGAGAAGGAGAGAATAAAACAATAAAAGGGAAACGATAAAGAAAGGGAATAGAATGAGAGGAGAAGGAATAGAGGAGAGAAGGATAGAAGATAGGAAATAGAGGAGAGATAAGTTAAAGAAAGAGAATAGAAGGATAGAAGAGAAAGGAAGAGATAAGAGAAATGATAAAGAAAGAGAATAGAAGGAGAGGAGAACGGAATAGAAGAGAAAATAGATAATGAAAGAGGAGAGAAGGAGAGGAGAGAAAGAAAGAGAAGTAGAAATGCTAAAAGAAGGGAATAGAAGGAAGAGAAGAAAGTGATAAAGATAGAGAAAGAGGAGAGATGGATACAAGAGAAAGAAAGAGAGGAGAGAATAGATAAAGAAAGGGGATAGAAGGAGAGAAGAGAAGTTAAGAGAAGTGTGAAAATATAGAAAATAGGAGAGAAGGAGAGAAAATAGGAATAGAGGATAGAAGGATAAAAGATAGGAAATAGAGGAGAGATAAGATAAAGAAAGAGGATAGAAGAGAAAGGAAGATATATGAGAAAAGAGAAAGGGAGGGAATAGAAGGAGAGAAAAGAAAGGAATAGAGGAGATAATAGATAAAGAATGGGGATAGAAGGAGAGAAGAGAAAGAAGAGAAATGATAAAGGAAGGGAATAGGAGAGGATAGAAAGGAAGGTAAATGATAAAGGAAGGGAATAGAAGGAGAGAGGATAGGAAATAGAAATGATAAAGAAAGAGGAATAGAAGGATAAATGAGAAAGGAACAGAAGTGATAAAGATAAAGGAAGGGAACAGAAGGATAGAAGATAAGAAACAGAGAACAGATAAAGGGAGAAGAGAAGGAGAAAAGAAAGGTAAAGAAATGAGAATAGATAATAAAAGAGGAGATAAGGATAGAAGAGAAAGGAAGAGAAATGAGAAATGATAAAGAAAGGGAATAGAAGGAGAGAAGAAGAAAGGAATAGGTGAGAAATTTAGCGAAAGAGGATAGATAGAAGGAGACGAAAGGAACAGAGGAGAGAAAAGATAGAAAAGTGGGAGAGAAGGAGAGAAAAGAAAGGGATAAAGGAAAGAATAGATAAAGAAAGAAGAAAGGAAGAGAAATGATAAAGAAGGGAAAGAGAAGGAGAGAAAAGAAAGGAGTAGAGGAGATAAAAAGAAGAAGAAAGAGAAGGATAGAAGAGAAAAGAAGATAAATGAGAAAAGATAATGAAAGAGAAAGGAGAGAAAGGAAGAGAAATTATAAAGAAGGGAAAGAGAAGGAGAACAGAAGAAAGAAACAGAAGTGAGTAAGATAAAGAAAGGAAAGAGAAGGAGAGAAGAAAGGATGATAAATGAGAAATGAGAAATGATAAAGGAAAGGGAAGAGAAGGAGAGAAGAAAGGAATAGAAGTGAGTAAGATAAAGAAAGGGAAGAGAAGTATAGAAGAGAAAGGAAGAGAAATGAGAAAAAAGGGGAAGAGAAGGAGAGGAGAAAGGAAGAGAAATGAGAAAAGATAATGAAAGGGGATAGAAGGAGAGAAAAAAGGAGTAGAAGTGAGAATAGATCATGAAAGAGAAGAAAAAAGGAAAGAAAAGAAAGGAATAGAAGTAGAAATGATAAAGGATGGGGAAACAAGGAGAGAATAAAAAGGAACAGAAGTGAGAAAGAGGAGAGACGGAAATAAGAGAAAGGAAGAGAAATGAAAAAAGATAAAGAAAGGGAATAGAAGGAAAGAAGAAAGGAACAGAAGTGAGAAAAGATAGAAAAGTGGGAGAAGGAGAGAAAAGAAAGGTATAGAGGAGATGATAGATAAAGAATAGAATAAAAGGAGAGAAAAGAAGGAGAATAGATAAAGAAAGAGAAGGATAAAAGAGAAAGGAAGAGAAATGAGAATACACAATGAAAGAGGGAGAAGAGAAAGGAAGAGAAATTATAAAGAAGGGAAATAGAAGGAGAGAAGAAAGAACCAGAAGTGAGTAAGATAAAGAAAGGGAAGAGAAGGAAAGAAGAAAGGAATGGAAGTACGATAAAGAAAGAGGAGAAAAAGAAATAAGAGAAAGGAATAGAGGATATACTAGATAGAGAAAGAGAAGAGAAGGATAAAAGATTAGGGAAAAGAAATGAGATATGATAAAGAAAGGAATAGAAGGAGAGAAAAGAAGGGAAGAGAAATTATAAAGAAAGGAAAGAGAAAGGAAGAGAAATGAGAAATTATAAAGAAAGGGGAGAGAAAGAGAGAAGAGAAGGGAAGAGAAGTGAGATGAGATGTAGAAAGGGGAGAGAAGGATAGAAGATAAAGGAAGAGAAATGATGAAAGAAAGGGGATAGCAGGAGAAAAAAAGAATAAAGGAGAGAATAGATAAAGAAATGGAATAGAAGGAGAAAAGAGAAGGGAAGAGAAGTGAGAAATGATAAAGAAAGTGGATAAAAGGAGAGAAGAGAAGAGAAGTGAGAAATAATAAAGGAATGGAATAGAAGGAAAAGAGAAAGGAAGAGAAATGATAAATGAAGGAAAGAGAAGGAAGAGGAGAAGAAAGGAATAAAAGTAGAAATGATAAAGGAAGGGGAAACGAGGAGAAAAGATAAGAAATAGAAGTGAAATGATAAAGATAGTGATAGTGGATAGAAGGAAAGAAGAAAGGAACAGAAGTGAGAAAAGATAGAAAAGTGGGAGAGAAAAGAAAGGGATAAAGTAGAGAATAGATAAAGAAAGAGGAACGAAGAAAGGAGTAGAAGGGATAGAGGGAAGAATAGAATAAAGAAAGAGGAGAGGCAGAAAGAAGAAGAAAGGAAAATAAATGAGAAATGATAAAAAATTGGAAGAGGAGACAAGAGGAGAGAAAGGAAGAGAAGTGAGAAATGATAAAGGAAGGGAATAGAAGGATAGAAGATAGGAATAGAGGAGAGAATAGATAAAGAAAGAAATAGAGGAGAAAATAGATAAAGAATGGAATTGAAGGAGAGAAAATAAAGGAGTAGGGGAGAGAACAGATAAAGAAAGGAGATAGAAGGAAGCAAGAGAGAGGAAAAGAAGTGAGAAAAGATAATGAAAGACGAGAAAAGGAAGGAAGAGATATGAGAAATGGTAAAGGAAGGGAATAGAAGGAAGAGGATAAGAAAGGAATAAAAGTAGAAATGATAAAGGATGGGGATAGAAGGAGAAAAGATAGGAAATAGAAGTGAAATGATAAAGATAATGGATAGAAGGAAAGAAGAAAGGAGCAGAAGTGAGAAAAAATAGAGAAATGGGAGGGAAGAGAAAGAAAGAGAAGTAGAAATGATAAAGAAGGGAAGAGAAGGAGAGAGAAGAAAGGAATATAAGTGAGTATAATAAAGGGGAAGAGAAGGAGAAAAGAGAAATGAAGAGAAATGATAAAGAAGGGGAAGAGAAGGAGAGAAAATAAAGGAATAGAAGAAAGAATAGATAGAGAAAGAGAATAGAACGAGAGAAGAAAGGAAGAGAAGTGAGAAAAGATAAAGAAAGAGAACAGAAGGAGAGACGAAAGGAAGAGAAGTGAGAAAAGATAAAGAAAGAGGAGAGAAAGAGAGGAAAAAAGATAAAGAAAGAGGAGAGAAGGAGAGGAGAAAAGATAAAGAAAGAGGAGAGAAAGAGAGGAGAAAAGAATAGAAGTAAAAGGATAAAGGAAGGGAATAAAAGGAAAGAAGAGAAAGGAAGAGAAATGATTAAGAAGAGGAGAGAAGGATGGAAGAGAAAGGTAGAGAAATGATAACGTGATAAAGAAGGAGAAGAGAAGGAGAGAAAAAAAAGGAATAGAGGAAATAATAGATAATGAAAGAGGATAGGGGAGGAGAGAAAGAAAGAGAAGTAAAAATGATAAAGAAAGGGAAAGAAATAGAAGATAGGACATAGAGAAAAGATAAAGGGTAAGAGAAGGAGAGAAAGGAAGATAAGTAGAAATGATAAAGGAAGGGGATAGAAGGAGAGACGAAAGGAACAGAGGAGAAAATAGATAATGAAAGAGGATAGAAGGATAAAAGAGAAAGGAAGAGAAGTAGAAATGATAAAGGAAGGAAATAGATGGAGAGGAGAAAGGAACAGAAGTGAGAAAGATAAAGAAAGAGGAGAGAAGGAGAGAAGAAAGGAAGAGAAATAAATGAAAAATGATCAATAGAAGGAAAGAGAAGTATAATTGATAAAGGAAGGGGATAGAAGAGAAAGGAATAAAGGAGAGAAAATGTAAAGAGAGAAGATAGAAGGAGAAAGGAAAGGAACAGATGAGAGAAAATATAAAGAAATGGGAGGGAAGAGAAAGGAAGAGAAGTGAAAAAAGATAATAAAAGAAGATAGAAGAAGAGGAGAAAAAGGAATAAAGGAGGGAAATATTGAGAAGGGGAAGAGAATGAAAGAAGAGAAGGAGAGAATATATAGAAAAAGAGATAAATAAAGGGGATAGAAGGAGAGACGAAAGGAACAGAGGAGAGAAATGATAAAGGAAGGGAGAGAAGGATAGAAGAGAAAGGAAAAGAAATGAGAATAGATAAAGAGAGGGAATTGAAGGAGAGAAGAGAAAAGAATAGAAGTGAGAATAGAAAATGAAAAAGGAGACAAGAGAAAGGAAGATAAATAAGAAATTATAAAGAATGGGAAGAGAAGGTGAGAAGAAAGGAATAGAAGTGAGATGATAAAGGAAGGGAATAGAAGGAGAAAAGAAAGGAAATAGAGAAAATATAATGATAGAGAATAGAAGTAGAGAAAAGAAGGGAATAGAGAGAATAGATAAAGAAAGGGGAGAGAAAGAAAGAAGAGAAAGAAAGAGAAATAAGAAATGATAAAGGAAGGGAATTGAAGAAGAAAAGATAAGAAACAGAAGCAAGAAAAGATAAAGAAAGAGGATAGAAGAAGAGAGAAAGGAAGAGAAATGATAAAGAAAGGGAAGAGAAGGAGAGAGGATAGGAAATAGAAGTGAGAATAGATAATGAAAGAGGAGAGAAGAAAGGAAGATAAGTGAAATGATAAAGGAAGGGAAGAGAAGGAGAGAAGAAAGGAACAGAAGTGAGAACAATAAAGGAAGGGAACAGAAGGAAAAGGAGAAAGGAAGAGAAATGATAAAGAAGGGAATAGAAGGAGAAGAAATAAATAGAAGTGAATTGATAAAGGAAGGGGAATAGAAGGAGGGAAGATAGGAAATAGAAGTGAACTGATAACGTGATAAAGAAAGAGAAAGAGAAGGAAAGAGAGAATAGGAAACAGATGTGAGAAAAGATGGGAAATGGGATATAAAGAGAGAAAAGAAAGGAATAGAGGAGAGAAAAGATAATGAAAGAAGAGAGACGGAAAGAAGAGAAGTGAGAAAGATAGAGTAAGAGGAGAGAAGGAGAGAAGAAATGAATAGAGGAGAGAATAGATAAAGAAAGGGAATGGAAGGAGAGTAGAAAGGAAGAGAAGTATAAATGATAAAGGAAGGGAATAGAAGGAAAAAAGATAGGAATAGAAGTGAGAATATATAATGAAAGAGGAATGGAGAGAAAGGAAGAGAATTGATAAAGAAGGGGAAGAGAAGGAGAGAAAAGAAAGAAGGCGAAGAGAAAACAAGAAGAGAAAGGAACAGAAATTAGAAATGATAAAGGAAGGAAATAGAAGGAAAGGAGAAAGGAACAGAATTAGAAAATTGACAAAAGAAGGGGATGGAAGGAGAGAAGACAGGAAATAGAGAAAAGAAAAAGGGGAAGAGGAATATAGAAGAAAGGAATAGAGGTGAGAATAGAATAATAATGAAAGAGGAAAGAAAAAAGATGAGAAAGGGAGATAAATGATAAAGAAGGGGAAGAGAAGGAAAGAAGAAAGGAAGAGAAGTGATAAAAATAGAGAAAGGGGAGAGAAGGAAAGAAGAGAAAGAAAGATAAATGATAAAGAAGGGGAATAAAGAGAGAGAAGATAGGAAATAAAAGTGAGAAAAATAAAGGAAGGGAAACGAAAGAAAATGAGAAAGGAAGAGAAATGATAAAGAAGGGAATAGAAGGAGAGATGAAAGGAAGAGAAATAAAAAAAAAACGATAAAGGAAGGGGATAGAAGGAGAGAAAAGAAAGTAAAAGAAGTAGAAATGATAAAGTAGAGGAATAGAAGGAGAGAAGAAAGGAATAGAAGTGAGAAAAGATGATGAAAGAGGAGAGAAGAGAAAGAAAGAGAAATGATAAATGAAGGGGAATAGAAGGAATGGAAAAAGGAATAGAAGTGAAATGATAAAGGAAGGGGGATAGAAGAAGAGAAAAGAAAGGAAATGAAAGAATATATAAAGAAAGGGATAAAGAAATGATAAAGAAGGGGAATAGAAAGAGAGAGAAGAAAGGAAATAGAAGTGAGAAAAATAAAAGAAGTGAACAGAAAGAAAAGGAGAAAGGAAGAGAAATGATAAAAAAAGGAATAGAAGGAGAGGAGAAAGAAATAGAAGTGAGAAAGATGGAGAAAGGAAAGAAGAAAATGGAAGAGAAGTAGAAATAATAAAGATAGGGATTAAAGGAGAGAAGAAAGGAAGAGAAGGAGAAAAGATAAAGAAAGAGAAGTTGAAATGATAAAGATAGGGAATAGAAGAAGAGAAGAAAGGAAATAGAAGTGAGAAAAGATAGAGTAATGGGAGAGACGGTGGATAAAAGAGAAAGGAAGAGAACTGATAAAGAAGGGGAATAGAAGGATAGTAGAGAAAAGAGGAGAAACGAGAGAATATATAATGAAAGAGGAGAGAAGGATAAAAGAAAAAAGAAGAGAAATGAGAAAGAAGTGGAAGAGAAGGAGAGAAGAAAAGGGAGAGGAGAGACGGAAAGAAGAGAAAGGAAGAGAAATGATAAAAAAAGGGGAAGAGTTGACAGAAGAGAAAGGAAGAGAAATGATAAAGGAAAGGAAGGGAAGAGAAGGAGAGGAGAAGAAAGGAATAGAAGTGAAATGATAAAGAAAGAGGAGAAAAGGAAAGAAGAGAAATGATAAATATGGAGAAGAGAAGGACAGAAGATAGGAAATAGAAGTAGAAATGATAAAGGAAGGTAAGAGAAGGAGAGAAAAGAAAAGAATAGAGGAGAGAATAGATAAAGAGAGGGGATAGAAGGAGAGAAGATAGGAAATAGAATGTAAGAAAAGATAGAGAAATGGGAGGGAAGATGATAAAAGAAAGGAATAAGAGGAAATAAAAGATAAAGAAAGAGGAAGAAGAAAAATGGAAGAAAGGAATAGGAAATGGGAGGGAGGAAAGAGAGAGTAGAGAGAGAGAGAGGAAAAAGAGAGTAGTGATAGGGATAAAGGAAAGAGTGAGTCGTGAGAGGGAGGAAAGAGAGAGTAGTGAGAGGGGAAATACATGCAGTGAGAATAAGGAAGGAAGGAAGGAAGGAAGAGTAATATACAATAGGAAGGAAGGAAGGAAGGAAGGAAGGAGGGAAGGAATGAAAGAAGGAAGAGTAATGAACAGAAGGAAGGAAAGAAGGAATGAAAGAAGGAAGGAAGGAAGAGTAATGTACAGATGTAAGGAAGGAAGGAAGGAAGGAAGGAAAGGAGGAAGAGTAATAATGTACAGATATAAGGAAAGAAGGAAGGAAGGAAGAGTAATGTACGGAAGGGAGGAAGGAAGAGTAATATACAATAGTAAGGAAGGAAAGAAGGAATGAAGGCAGAGCAATGAACAGACGGAAGGAAGGAAAAGTAAATACAATAGGAAGGAAGGAATGAAGGAAGGAAGAGTAAATACAATAGGAAGGAAGGAAGGAAGGAAGAGTAATATACAATAGGAAGGAAGGAAGGAAGGAAGAGTAATATACAATAGGAAGGAAGGAAGGAAGGAAGGAAGGAAGAGTAATATACAATAGGAAGGAAGGAAGGAAGGAAGGAAGGAAGAGTAATATACAATAGGAAGGAAGGAAGGAAGGAAGGAAGAGTAATATACAATAGGAAGGAAGTAAGGAAGGAAGGAATAGTAATATACAATAGGAAGGAAGAAAAGAAGGAAGGAAGGAAGGAAGGAAGGCAGAGCAATGTACAGAAAGAAGGAAGGAAGGAAGGAAAAGGAAGGAAGGACGGAAGAGTAATATACAATAGGAA